>OY735231.1:28761725-28846725 GCA_963457665.1 Thysanoteuthis rhombus | reverse complement strand
ATACATATATATATATATTTATGTATATATATGTATATATATATATGTGCGTATATATATATATGTATATATATATATATATATATATATATATATATATATATATATATATATATATATATATATATATATATATATATATCAATGAATACGTTGATTAAAAATCAAAATTAAGATAAACTCGCCATCATGGTCAATAATTGAACAATCATAGCGTCAAAATTTGAAATCATGAAAAACATTTTCATCAAAGTATAAATAATTATTTAAGTTTGAAAAAAAAACATCCATAGCCCTGTAGATTCTAAAGAATGTAGATGTAAATGATCGACCTCATGTGGAGTATTCATAAAAATCAGGAGTCTGAGATATAATGGTAAACACTCGGAAACTCGAATGACAATAGGCTGGCCATGTTGCAAGAAAGTCTGATAATCTCATGACATCGAGACACACAATATGGATCCCTGTTGCCGGCAAAATATAAGACGGTGTGACGAAATAAACAAGTTCAGAAAGTATTGGCAGCTCAACGCTCATGATTAAGAGGTCTTATCCGTCATACTAACAGGTCGTGAATGTCGAAAAGGAAATGTTTTGGTTATGGCATAACAAGCTCTCCATACATGGTAAATGTATACACTCTCTTTTGCAAGCTAAAAAAATAGAACCGAACCTGTCCAAAACCTATGACTTTGTATAAAAAAATTTTGACAACATTTGGATACATTCGTCAGCATCTGTATCTTTGATGAAAATATTGATGATATTGGAAAATATTTGTTTCCAATCGAGTTAAAACGTCCTAGATGGAAAAAAAAATAGCATCAAAAGATATCGTCTGAAATGCGATATGATTAATTGACGAAGGAAAAGGTTATATAAAATGTATAAAATATATATAAAATGTATACATTACCTATAGACAATGTTTAGTCTGATTACTTTTCTTTCTTCTTTTCTTTCTTTATCTCTTTCTTGTGTTCAATATTTTTTATCTCGAGAATTGACTTGGAAAAAATAATATGACGTAGTGTGACGTAAAAAAACAAATAACTTCTTTTTCTCACCAGCTCTTACCATTTCCCTCACTTATCAAGATGACAGGTCTCTTTTTTTTATTAAAAATTCTGTCTATCTCTCTTTAACCACACTCGCTCCGGGTACCTAATTCCTTACAGACGTCGTTAACCTAACCAGAAGTTGGAGTGAAATTTTCCCCGTTTTTAGAGCCGTCAATTTACGCCACGGTTAAAAAATGTATTCCAATTACTGTAGATAATGATTTTTGAAGAATTCATTTCTGGCTCATCAAAGCAACGTTATTATTTGATAAAGATATTTCAACACAATACACAGACAAAAAGAATAGAATTGTGAATTTACAACAGGAAATTTTCTGTTTGTGGCATAACTGGGCCCCCATACATGCTAAATTCATTCCTCGTTAACAAAGTTATGTCTTCCAATTACAGTGAATAATGATTATGGACGAGTTCATTTTCGATTATTAAATCACCGTAATCATTTGATAACGATATTTCAATTGAATATACAACAGAATGAATATAACTGTAAAATTCAAAAGAGAAATGTTCTGGTTATGGCATTAAGAGGCCTCCATATATGCTAAATCCTTAATTCCTCGTTAAGAAAAATATATTCCAATTACACTGGATAATGATTACTGACGAGTATATTTACCCATTATTAAATAAGCGTAATTATTTAATAGCAATATTTCAACGCAATATTGGACGGAAAGAATGAAACAGTGAATGTCAAAAAAGGAAATGTTTTGGTTATTGCAAAACGGGGCCCCTGTACATGCTGTATTCCTGCTCCTTTGTTAACACAAAAAATATTCCAAATACAGTAGATAATGATTATTGACGAATATATTTCTTGATTATCTAAATCACCATAATCATTTAATAACATTATTTCAATGTGATGCAACATTGAGAGAACGAAACAAAAATTAGGAGATACTTTCTATTAATTTTTGAAAATCTTTACGCAAATATGTCCGTGTGAATATTTTTTGTTTTTGTATTCCAGAAAGCAACAATATAATTCGAGAAATAGAATAAAACACTCACAAACGTATGGACATCATTAGGGTATAATTTACACCACAACCTTTTTTTAAAAAGAGAGAAAAAATAGAAAATAATTTTAATTATCAAGGGAATCATCTTCACAAATAATTACAGTCAATTTGAGTCAAAATTTTAAAACATGTAAAAAATTCCCATTGAAGGATAAATACGGTCAGAATGAATCTTACATACGACATCAGTGGTGTTTTCCACAGGAGAACATCTAAAATAGAGTAAAAAACATCTAGAAAAATCTATATCCTCAAGAATCCAGATGTTATTAATTAACCTCATATGAGAGATCATATGACATCACAGTATATTAGAGAAAATACATGAGTCTGAGATATCATAGCAATGGGCTGGTCATGTTGCAAGAAATTTGGACAACTACCGGACATCTAGGCTCACAAGTGGATCCTTAGTGATCACATGCGAAATTGTGGCCCACAGAAAGTAAGAGGGCGTGACGAGCTAGACAAATTCCGAAAGTACTGGTTCCGCAACGCCCATGATAAAGAGGTCTGGCAAATCTTGGGGAAGGCGTATGTCCAATAAAGATGATGATTGGTAAATCGTTCAGAATTCTTTGAAAGGGTCAAAGAAGCATTTTTTTTTTAAATAGAAATAAATCATGTGGTGTTTTCCCACGGTAAAACATCTAAATTAGAGTAAAAGAAATATGTAGAAACATCTAGATTTTGGCGAATCTAAACGTTATTAGTGAACTTGTTAGAATAAGTCTCAAACAAAGTAAAAAGAGGTTTGTTTTTTTTCTAAAAATAGACAAAACATTTTTGAAAGTGTATAGTGTAATACTGATGTTAATTTTCAAGTCTGTTAACAAAGCGTTATGGTTAGAAGCGCTGGAAGACACAAACAAGTACACAAGCAAACATATGCCCATATCATCATCATCATCATCATCATCATCATCATCATCATCATCATCATCATCATCATCATCATCAGTCCTTTAACGTCCGTCGTTGTTCATAGACCTTCCGAAGGATTTGCCATAATTCTCTATCATGGGTGTTGCGGAGTCAGTAGTTTCTAAATTTATCAAGTTCATCTCTCCATCTTGTATTTTGTCGGCCTTGGTTTTCCATGTGATCTCGGGGGATCCATGTTGTGAGTCGTGGTGTCCATCGGTTGTCTGTCATTCTTGGAACATGGCCTGCCCATTGCTATTCAAGTTTTCTAATAGTTTCTATAATATCTCTGACTCCCGTTTTCTTCCTCACATACTGTGCTGTCTTGTGATCTCTCCATGTGAGGTTGAGCATGATTCTCTCATAAAGTATCAAATTTATAAAGGATAGCTACGATTGTTCAACTTTGACGAGGCTTCCCGTTTAAGACTAGCGAAGTATTAGAAAAAAAGAAACAAAAGATTATTGAGCTATTTTCATGTCAATATTCATGAAATAAAATTGTGAATGTCCAACGGGAAATATTTTCTTCATAGTATAACGTGACCCCCATACATGGTAAATTCATTCCTCCTCATTAACACAAATATACCCCAATTCCAGTGGATAATGATTATTGACGAGTCCATTTTTTGATTATTGAATCACTGCAATTATTTGATAACAATATTTCAACAGGATATACAACAGAATAGATATAACTGTGAAAGTAAAAAAAAAAAAAAAAAGAAATGTTCTGGTTATGGCATTGCAGGGCCTCCATACATACTAAATCATTACTTCCCTGTTAACAAAAATATATTTCAATTACTCTGGATAATGATTACTGACAAGTACATTTTCCTATTACTAAATAAGCGTAAATATTCGATAGCGATATTTCAATGCAATATTGGACAGAAAGAATGACTTTGTGAATGTCAAAAAGGAAATGTTTTGGTTATGACAAAACAGGGCCTCCATACATGCTAAATTCCTTCTTCCATGTTAACGTAAAAAATATCCTAATTACGGTAAATAATGATTATTGACGAATACATTTCTTGATTATTCAAATCGCCATGATTATTTAAAGACGGTATTTCCATGTGATACGGTGCAGGAAAAAAAAATAAGAAATGCTTTTTCTAAATTTTTGAAAATCTTTATGCAAAAATGTTAGTGGGAATATTTTTTTCCCAGAAGGCTACGATATGATTTAACAAATAAAATTAAACATCCAAAAATGAACGGATATTATTCAGCAGTTCCAGACTTGGGGTATAATTTACACCGCAACTTTATTTTTATTTCAAAATAAGGGAATAATTCCAATTATCCAGGGAATTATTTTCACAGGCATATGAAATTTATTCACAACTCAGCAGTATTTTACGAAACTTTCATTTAAGTTTTTGATTGTGACACTCAAAATGTTCGCAAGTTCACAGTAAATAGCAATGTTTTTCTTCAATGTGGGAGTTTTATGCACCCATTTACCGCCATGGTATATAAACAAGAATGATTTCCGAATAAGATTTTAAATCTGGGCGTACTGCTGCTCAAGCTGCTAATAGCATCAACAAAACACTCAGAGTAAAAAATACTACAACGTTATGTTGTCAATATGAAGTCTTGCAAATTCCCTCATATTTTTTCACAGATCATTATCTTTTCAAGCATTTTGAACTTCATATACCCATAATGATAGGTTTGATAACAGAGAAGCCATAATTCGTGTTTCTACTGAATTTGTGATCACTAAACCTAATTGATTTTATACAGATGGCATATTGTCATTAGAGAATTAATGGGAAATAGGTTATAACTTCAAATAGGACATATTTCGATCAAATATATACCGTAGTTTATATCATCCTCCAGCTTATTATTAAAAACATTTCATGTGGAGCTACATTATACATTAGAACGTATACATAAAACATTGAATTAAAAAAAGAAAACCTTTAAATTTAAATACCGATGCAATAAGGACACTGTTATTGAGTAAAGAAAGTGTTATTACATTTTAAGTAAAGAAGGGGCGATCAAATCTCAAGTTGAGGAAGTGTTATTAAATTTCACGAAAAGAAAGGGTAATCAAATTTTAGGTAAAGAAAGAGTTATTAGAATTTAAGTAAAGAAAGTTTCGGCCAGCCCATTGCCATTTGAGATTTTTAATGAATGCCACGATGTCCCTGACTCTTGTCTTTTTCCGGATGTACAGTGCTGTCTTGTGGTCTCTTCAAGTGAGGCTCAGCATAATAATTTCATGTGCTCGTTGCACGTTTCTCAATTTGCAGATCTGTCTCTTGGTTAGGTTCCATGTTTCAGCTCCATAAGTAAGTATTGGGAGGATGCATTGGTTATACACCCTTCTTTCTAGGATTGATGGGATCTTCTTATTTTGGGCTGACCATGTTGCAAAAATGACAGACAACCGATAGACATCGCGACTCTCGACATGGATCCCCCAAGATCACATACGCAACCGAGGCAGGCAAAATATTAGATGGAGAGACGAGCTAGACAAATTCAGAAAGTACTGGCTCCATGACGCCCATGGTAGAAAAGTGTGGCGAATCCTTGGGAAGGTCTATGTCCAACAATAGACGTTGAAAGACTGATGAAGACGAAAGAAAGTGTTATCAAAGTTCAAGTTGAGAAAGTGTCAATACATTTTTGTAGATCTTTCGCAGTCGGTCAAATTCTATTACTATTGACTGACTAGACCCATGGAAATTTCAAGGGTGTTGACAACTAAGGGTACCCACTATCTCATGCCTTTTCAGTTTACTCACCTTTTGCCTGTATCTTCTCTCTCTTATCCCTTTATTGCCGGTCCACGATTTATCTAAATATTATGTAAATGTGGATTAGTTTCAGATGTGAAATTCTCCTACCCCTTCAATAAATTATGAAATTTTTCTACCCTCCTACTTCTTAAGCCCTTATTCAAGGACTTTACTTTTACTCTCACCTCTCTCTTCCTACCATCTCAGTAAACAAACTTTCTCTCCTCCCCACTCCTCCCACTCCTTTATTAAACTACCTCACTTCGATTTCTCCCCATCTCTCTTCCTACTTCTTCAGTAAACTGCCTAACCTCCTTCCCTCCCGTCTTCCTTGCTAAATAAATCAAGAGATGTCTTAAACAAAATAAGCGAAATTTTGATAGAATTAATAAATAGAAATAAAATAAATGATATTTAAATAGATAGAAATATATATTTTAAAAATACATTAATGAAATAATAATTTTAATAAAAAAGTTAGATTCTTAATTTATCTTTATGAACTACTAATTCAAAACGAAGTTAGAAAATCTACTTCTCAGTTTTCATTATCCTCATAAGCTTTTTAGCGTTCGTCGTTGGGCATGAACCTTCTTCAAGATTCTCTACTATGGGCGTCACGGAGCCAGTACTTTATGAACTCATCTATTTCGTCAAGCTATCTTATATTTTGCCGGCTCTGGTATCCCATGTAATCTCTCAGGATCCACATTGTGAGTCATGATGTCTGATATTCTCGCTACATGACCAGCCAATTGCCATTTAAGGCTTCACACTGATTTTATGATACCTCAGACTCTTGTCTTTCTTATGTGCTGTCTTGCAATATCACCATATGAGGTTGAGCCTGATTCTCTTTCATGCACGTTGCATGGTTATTTAAGAATTCTCTCTCTGTCTCTTTCTCTGTCTCTCTCTTTCTCTCTCTCTCTCTCTTTTGATTGGTTAGTTTTTGACAAATTGGACAATAAGAGCTTAACGGAGGGACATCGTGACAAGGAGAATTATGGCATAGATTTTTTAGAATCGAATTTTTAAAAAGTGAAATAACTAGAACAAAAAGTTTTTATATCAAGATATTCTCCAAATCTTCTTCTTGCAAATATTATATTGTAATATTGACCCTCGGGAGCAGAAATCCATTTCAATTTGCATATAGAAATTATTTCAATACCCATCAACTTTATGCCAGTACTTCTTAAACTATTTCATTGTCATTCACCCTCAAGTCTTTATCACTAAAATTTAACTCACTCTAAAAAATTAGAAACCGTCATCCAAGACTGTCACCAAAACTGTCTACATACGTTTCCCCAGTTTTTGAGTCAGTCTGGCTTGCTGTGTACGTATATATGTGTCAAGTGCACAGGCTGCACCAATGGAGCTAGAGGGTGGATAATGTAAGCAATTACTCGTCTAGGAAAATTTTTTCTACAAATATCTCCTCATAGAGTGGGGGTTCAATTTGTAATGTAAGCTTATGCTAAGCTGATCCCTCATTTTGTGTCTGTTTTTTGTCTGTTCATTTTCAATTCAGACTCATATAGTGATCACGGTTTGACAAAAGCTGGAAGAAATAACTTAATCATTGTACACTCCTTTCTCCAATTTTTCCATTGATCACTCCCAACATAGTATGCTGTCAGAAGACATCGATCACAAGATGGCTTCCATTAAGTGACTAACCAAATCTGTTCAGTTTTTTTTTCTTTTGTTTTAATCTCATTCGTCCTATTCCCCTATCGAATGTCATTTTTTTTTTTGCAAAAATCATTTTGTATCGTGAGCTAAAAACATGAATTAACTCTTAGGCGTTTATTTTATTCAATTTCTGAACGTTCTAAAAATATGTAAAGATAAGTAATGAAAGAAAAAGAAACGCTGTAAAATTATCAGAATTTGTTTTAGTTTACATAAAATAAAGTGAATAGACCCTAGTCTTAGAATTAGATTCTTAGAAACGATGTCCTCTTACAGTTTTTAGTAGAGGATATATGTATATATATATATATATATATATATATATATATATATATATATATATATATATATATATATATATATATATATATATATACATATGAGGGAATGAAATCGTTTACTCTTCATTTAGTCGTAAAATAATTTCATTCATATTTGTATGGATTATTCGCCAGTTTAAGGAACATTGTTTTTATAACATTCTGTGAATTTCAGCTGAACGTAGAAACCAAATGAAGCACAGATTTTTCCCGCTACTTCTTGAGTGAAATATCTTAGCACATAGTTCCAAGTGTTTCCTTCGAATCACTGCTTCGAAAAATATTATGCAAACTAGGTGTCAGGACCGGTGAGTTAATCAACGCAACCCAGAACAGACTGGTTCAGTAAGTGCTGCTGGGCCTTTGTTATTCATTCTTTGTTATTCATATATATATATATATATATATATATATATATATATATATATATATATTCAGACTTCGCCTAACACTTGTCGTTCATAGTAGAAACTTGAAATTTTGCACACACACTTCAAGAAAATATTTGTTCTTGTTTTTTGAACATTTTCTTCCTAAATAGGTTTTTGGTGGACGGTTCAATATTCAATGTAAATTTATGCTAAATTAGTCACTAGTTTGTGCCCGCTTGTTTTCTAGAAATTCAAACCTTTTTTAGTGATCACAGCCCAACAAAAGATGAGGGAAGTAATTCATTTATCGATGATCCTTTTTTCCAACTTTTCAATTGATTACCCCAAACATAGCATGTATGGTTGGGATGCTAGTTTTTTTGGTTTTTTTTAATGTTCTAACTGCCCCCGAATATTTAGATAACATTCCGTTGTTAATCAATACTACCCACAACAGACTGGTTTAATCACTGCTGCTGGGTCTCGATTATTCAAGAGTTCTGACATTTATGTGTATCTATCTATTTATCGGACTTCGTCCAGCCCTAAGCATTCATAGTAGAAATTTGGAATTTTGCACACACAACCCCTCCAGAACATTTTTTGAAATCCCGTTTCGAAAAGTTTTTTTTTTTTTGAGGTTCGATTCAAAATAAAAGTTTATGTTTGTACCGTAGTTTGTGCCCAACGGCATTCACACATGTTCTTTGGGAAATTTGCACTTTTTAGTGATCACAGCCCCCCACCCACCGTAGGCAAGAAAAGTAACTTATTCATTGATCACCTCTTTTTTTTTAAATCTATCAATTGATCTCACTATCGATTGACTAACCAGACATATTTCTTTTTTTTATTAATCCTAAATTTATGGTTCAAACCATATTGGTAGAATTTTCACCAAGATAACGTGATTTTACCACCACCATTTGCTTAATTTATGAGGTAAAAACCAGCATATATGGGTGGCAGTGATTCATAATTTCCCATGTGAGCAAGTGCATCTTTATGATTTACTGATGTGAGAAAATCTTTATCACTTTCTGGGTGAATCAATGAATTATGAATTCAATGTTATGAATTATCAATTTGATCTGAAATAACACCCTGTCTTCATTACTTTGCTTTAATCCTCCTAATGTCTGTCCTTCTATCTGACATTACAAAACTCAAAGACAGTTCGAACTATAGCCACAAATTATCAGTAGTTTAACTGGGATCCCAATGCATGTTATTAGCACATTAATTCTTGAAAATTCCGAAACATTGAAAGTATATAGCAAGGGATTCGATTTACAATGTAAGTATAAGGCTTAACTTGACCATTACACTAAAACAACTGGAGGTAGCTAAGGTAGTGAAGGCTCTATTTTTTTTTCATGAGTGAGAACTTGTGCTTTTGTTTATGGGATTGTGTTTTCCAGCACTCCTGGACGGTTAGCATTTTGACGGGTTTATAAATACCATCTACATTCCCTATTATCTAGATACTTGTGGATGTTTTTTCTACTCTATTTCGGATGTTTTCCAATGAAAAACGCTTGTGATGTCACAATTGGAATTTCTTCTAATCATACTTATTCTTCGGTCGATATCTTTACATGACTTCGGAGTCTTTATTTATTTTTTCTTCAGTCACATATAATGTTGACATCTGGATGAAAATCCAGCATATAAGGTGGGTTTTCAACTAGTTAACATAATTAGACATTCATTTCAAATAGATAAAAGAAATAAAGGTATAATGAGACAAAACATTCTTTATAGATTCATTAACAGTTCGTTGCCGAAGACATGATATACAATAGACATATCTTACTTAATGGCTTTTTGATAATCGAATGTTATGCGTTAATTATCATTAGTTAATTACAAGTTGTTGATCGATCCTAAAAATTGGCTTATGCCTATAAGTTATCTGAAACATAAAAACAAAAGATAGATCTGTAAGTAGCATGGAATTTCACAGCCAGTGTTTCTAAGTGTAACTGTCTTGAAATATCTCTAAACTAATTATTACCAATGAAAGAATTCACAGATATATTCCCATTTTTCTGATACGTCTTTTTATAAACAGAAATAGATCTATTTAGATATATCCGTTCACATCCCGTGATGGGTTTTCGGCAAAACATCACATCAACAAGGCTTGCCAGCATTTTACTCGTCATAACCTCGGTCTATATGCGGTTCTTTGTGAATTTTGGCCTTTCCCAATGCTTAAATGGCCGTTGAATAGGGCATTCCAGACCGTGAACAAGATTAAGGGGAACACTACGTGGTAGTTATCGATGGTGATCCGGAGAGAGGGCATTGCAAACTGCTTTGAAAAATGGAAGAGATGTTGGGATAAATGTGTGAGATCCCAAGGGGGAGTAGTTTGAAGAGGACTAAGGTGTCATTACTTAAATCTATTTTTTCATCAATATCAGATGGCTGGATACCTTTCGGGTAGACCTTGTATATGTAAGTACAATAGATGGATAAATAAATTGATAAAGAGATGGGTGGATAGATACTCAGCTAAGCTTAATACAACACAAGACTAAATGAGGCGTATGATGGAGATAAGAAGATAAGTTTACGTTAAACTTATAAATGAAAAGTGCCTGTTGACTTGCCTACAAAATCAGCATTCGAAATTTTGGGTATTAATAAGGCTCAAACGCCTACCGCCAGTTTCTACTGGTATTTATCAATTTTAATTAATGGGGCATAAGGCCAGATGAAATGCAGTGAAAGTAGGAAGATTGTGTTACATGTTTCAAAATTAGAAAGGACTGTTTGGCTGCCTCGAAAATTAACTTTCGAAATCCTGACCCTTTTCAAAAGGACTTGAACATCGACAACTGACATCAGTGTAAAATACATAATTCTTTCAAACGCTATAACCTTTAAAAAAGATTCACAAGAAATACATGCAAATAGACTGGCGGACACTCGAGATAAAAATCTACCACGCAAGCAGACAGGCTTCAAAAGTCGCTATACATCAATACCCCTCCTACACACAATGTATAAACTAATCGAAAAGTCATTAAAATACAACAAAGCACTCTGTTTGGCCTTTGTATATTATGAGAAAACGTTTGACTCTGTAGAACACACGACAGTCTTCGGCTCGAGACAAGAGCAAGGTTTTAATGATAATTAAACACAAGTCATTCAGAACATATAAAAAATGACACAACAATAATTAGACCTCAATAAGATACAAACAAGATAAGAAAGGAGTAAAAAAAAGTGAGAGAACAGGATTCAAAAACTATTTACAGTAAGCCTTGAAAACTGACCCGGGGGGAAACGGGAGTAAACGTAGATGGAAAAGATTTGCTGATAATGATCTCAGATGCATCAGAATTATTACAAAATATATCGAGTGATCTAAATAGAGAAAGCAGATAAGTAAGATTAAAGATGAATAGAAAAAATAACATAAAAGATGTTCAACAATGAAGATCCCCAAAAGAGCATACGAACAGAAAGAAAAGCTTTAAAATAGATTGAGGGGTACGTTCGTCCAAGTCAACTAATAAAGTTTTAGGTACCCCACTTAAGGAAAACAGAGCAATGCATAATAATTTGCTATAAGGCGTTTGGTATGAATAGATACATATTAGAGAGTACCTTATTAATGTTCTTAGTGCATTTATTATACAATGAATTGCATAATATCAACAATGGCTTACGGATGCAGAATATTAAAGGATGAAGGATATCATGCAAATAATTAGGTAACAAAAATGGAGATGGGCTTGACACTTAGCTTGAAGAAATGATAACAGATGGAGCAAAAGCCTGACTAATTGGTGCCACTGGGAAAGTAAACGTAGTAAAAAAAACTGACGCAAGCTGGAAGAATGAGCTTGTAAATGGAAGGGATGTTGGGATAAATGTTTGAGATCCCAAGGGAGAGTAGTTTGAAGAGGACTAAGGTGCCATTACTTAAATCTATTTTTCCATCAATATTAGATGGCTGGATACCTTTAGGGTAGACCTTGTATATGCAAGTACAATAGATGGATAACTAAATAGATAAAGCGATGGATGGATAGATATTCAGCTTAGCTTAATACGACACAGGACTAAATGAGGGGTATGATGGAGATAAGAAGATGAGCTTACGTTAAACTTATAAATGAAAAGTGCTTGTAGACTTGCCTACAAACTTGCTGGCATAACATGATAGAGAGTAGCGCAGTAGCAAGCCTTTGTCCAGCAGTGAACTTATAATGGCTACTGTTACTACTGCTGGTATTCAAATGGATAGATAGTTAGATAGATATTCATATACAGGGTGTCACTAAAGGAACACCAGATTTGTCCCGAAATTGATGCAAGTTTTAAGGGGAGCAACTCGTCTGATCAAATAGTAGGGGTCTCCGATTTCGCTGGTAATTTTAGCCGTACTGGCCTGCAGAGTTGCTTTCCTTAATTAGAACAGGCATGATATTTTGGGACTAATCAGGCGTTATTTTTGTGACAGCCTGTATATACATGCGTGTGAGAACACGTGAGCGCACATGCGCGTGTATGTGTGGTTAATAGGTTTGATTACCAGTTGCCAATCTCTCCTCTTCTCTTTATCAGTTCGAATTGTACAAAACCGATTGTATATACGCCTTGCGTGGTTACGTCATGAAATCGATAAACCATCAATTTTTGGACGTTCAAAAGGAGGTTATCGTCATAACGTAATTACACTTCGTGAACAAGACATTGTAATTGATTAATAGTTTAATAGGAGTAGAAAGTTACAAAAGAATCATTAAAGAGGACGGCGTCGGAGTTTTCGCTTTTCTCTTGGTGGTACTATACTAAAAGTGCGTCGGCTTTATTCAGTCGACAGTGACATCCATCAAATATGCAAATTGCATTTGCACAATCTGTAATATGTATGTTTTCATTTGTGATTATCGTCAAGTGAATACTTGAAAAAATCATTTACGATTCCTCCTTATAATTTGCATACAGACAGAACAAGACTGATTTCTACAGCATAAAATATTTACGTATTCACATATATATATATATATATATATATATATATATATATATATATATATATATATATATATACATATATATATATATACATATATATATATATATATGTGTGTGTGTGTGTGTGTGTATTTACGTATTCATATATATATATATATATATATATATATATATATATATATATTTGTGTGTGTGTGTGTGTGAATGAAAATAGAAATATATATAAAATTATAAATTGCATTATATCATAGAGAAAATTGCTTGAAACGATCTTTCGTCATTACAAAGTTAATGTATCACTGAGTACAAACGATTTGAATCAAATAAAAAATTATAGAAATAGGATTGCAGCAAAAATCGAACCTGCTACCGAGAGAGCAGTTTTTCTAAAATAACAAGGTGTTTATCATTGAGCTAAACGTTAAGGCAAAGCTCAAAATAACTGTTTTTTACCCCAAATTCTCATCACATCTATTCTTGGTCTATTCGTTTCTTTTCAATACGACAGCTATGTGTTGAGAAATGGATGTATATGATCCGACAGAATGATAGTAAATTGCGTTATATTATATAGAAACTCATTTGAAATGATCTTCCGACATTATGTGGTTAATGTATCCCTTAGCATAGACAACATAAATAGACTAAACAATTTTCTTTAATTGGAAAAAGTGTTTATAACGGAAATAATATTCTGATGTACGAAAATTAAAACGAATGATATGAACGCTTAGTTTGATACGGTTTCTAGACACACTACGTAAGTGTTTATTACATTGTTTGCCACGATCCAACCTTAGAACAACCAACACTGACCTGACCATGGGAAAAACATGGATATTGTAGGGGTCAGGGATCTCGAGGAGGTGTTCTGGTGCCTTGTTGGGATTTCCAGAAATGACTTCAGGTGACCTCTGCAGACCTTCAGTATCAACCTCAGATTGTTTATAAGTTTTGCTGCGTAAGGATGCACCCCAATGAACAACTTCTATATCTTAACAGCAATATTATGGCCAAGAACTGAGAAAATTCGCTAGAAATGACTGAAAATGACATATGGTGACATAGAATAGCCTAAATCTAAATCACATTTCTAAATATTTGGTCGTGAAAGAACCTTCCTCTAAGCCAATTTTCACTGGTGCAAAATTGAGGCGAGCAACTTGGAAAATTGACAAGAATTGTCCCAAAATGACCTTGGGCGATCTCAAACGAATTCTGAGGTCAATATCTCATTGCCATCTTTCCCCAAGAAGAAAAGGAACCCCTATGCCAAATGTCAGTTAAAGAGGTGCGGAATTATTGTCCATAATTCGGAACATTGAGTAGAAATGATCTCTGGTGACCATGAATGACCTCCAAGGTTTACCTTGCTTAGCCTGTTATCTTCGATGTGAGAAAATCTATCCCTACGCTCAATGTCAGCATCTTTGGTGCAGAATTATTCCTAACAACTCTAAAAAAATGACTAAAGATGACCAGAAATTACCTCTGGTGACTACGAATAGCCTCAGTGCTCCTACATTGTACATGAACTTCACATAGAAAGATGCACTTGTATGGCCAATATAAGTTCCTTGGTTCCAAAATTGTGGTCCAAAACTTGGATAATTGTTTTAGAATTACCAAAAATGAACTTTGATGACCTTGAATGACCCCAGAAATTAACATCACGTCAATTGCAACTTTCAACGTGAGAAAAAGTACCCATATGCTGAATTTCAGTATCTTTGGTGAGAAATCGTGGCTCAAAATTCAGAAGTTTAAAATAATACGCTTAAACTAATCATCTCTATACTCTGTGGTGGTAGCTCAGTCGGTTGCACAGAGTCACATTAGGACTGCTACCTGGTGGACACAAGTTCGAGCCCTGCACGGCACTCATTTATTTATCTTTTTTTTTTTTATTCATTTCCGTGTTCAGCTGTTTGATTGCTACGGGGTTAATTCCGGTACCATACGAAATATGTCTCTACAGTTATCACATTCTGTAGGACAGAAATGATCCAATATAATGATAAGTACATGCGTATATTTAACAGAAAATGATGGTTCAGTTTAACAGTATAGTTACATTGTGGATGGAAGCTCCTTTAGAACCTTTAAGGGCTTTCAAAACCTTTTACTTTGAAACATCTCACTGGATCTATTGCTTATGCCAGCTATGCCAATATTTAAGGTGGGAACCCTGTGACGAACAGAATCAGTTGTTTTGGAACTATTTCCTCGACGTTTCCTGACCGAAAAAATATTTGGTTCCGATTAATGTCAGTATAATCCAGAAGATAAAATACTTTCGGCAGCATATATATATATATATATATATATATATATATATATATATATATATATATATATATATGATATCAGTAAATGGACAATTTATAACTGCCAGAATGCGGTAATTATAAAGTATTTAATTTAATTGGTGACTAATTCAGTAGCAAATCGAGCGGCCTTAGATCATGTAAATGAATAACGAAATTCGGGGGAATATAACGTCGTTTGGGGATCGAACCTGCCTCTACCTCAGAAGCAGCCTTATACACAGTCTCTGCTCTTGCAACTGAGCTAACAATGATCTCATAAACGCACTTATATTACATACTGCCGGCATAGGGACTAGCAATTGTTTTTACGATCGTCAAATAAGGAAATGAGTAATATTGAGCCTTTTGTCTATATGTTCGTACCTCTTCTCCGCTTTAACTACAAGGCTTTGGCATAGATAATTAATAAAAATCGACTTCCCACATAGGCCAAACTTAGAAGTTACCGGGAATCATTATCTAGAGCAATCTCCGGTTCAATACCGGCATTTTCATCATTTATTTTTCTCATGAATGGTACAAACATTTAGTATCATAAAATTAATTTTTAACAATTTTTTAGCAGTTTTTCCTCAAATTAATGGAAACTTTCCAACGGTGTTTAGTAATAGTAAGGGAACCATTATGGAATTGTATGCCTTCCCTTACCCTTTCCAAACCTATCAACCGATGCCGTGGTCAGATTCTATCACCTCTTCCTTTTCCGTTTTCAAATCTCTGAGAGGATTAAATCAGGACATTACTGGGATTTAAAAAAAAAGATTTTGCAGGCTGAAGTGAAAAATCAAAGACTATTAAAAATAATGTAAGTTAAGTAAACCATAGGGACTTATGTGTACAGTGCATTACATTGTACATAGTTATATTACCTTTAATTCATACGTGATTTAATCTATCAAAGACATTTCAAAAAGTTCAAATACAGTTATAATCTTCATGTAATTAAAGTGTGGACAGTAATTTAGTCTTCAACATGAAATATTGTCTACCCTTATCTATTTCATTTTGGACTATTATTTACCTTCAGCTTATTTTATTTCGTTGTTTTCTCGGGTTAAAATTTATTTCAACAGTGAAAGACGAAGAACTTATAGATAATTTTTCCTGTGGTGTGAAAAATGAACCGGCAGCGAAAGAATTGGATAAGTACTTCAGTGAAAGCTAGACACGTAGTTTTGGAATTGACCTCCTTAGTTGGTGTCTAACTGAATTCAGGCTTGTTCATCTATCTCCTATTTCCTATGTATCTGGACTTGGTATAGGGAGGGTTGGAGCTCTGGGAGCCAATTCAAACTTTCAAAAAACAAGGTTCCCAACCTAGGGTCAGCAGACTCCGAGGTGTCCATAAAACAAAGGGGTGAGAGGGCATTTCCGAATTTTTCACGCGTCAAAGAAGTAAATTTCGAAATTTTACCACAAATCATATAATCATCGGATGTTCATGAAATGTATAGTAATTATTTAAAAAAAGAACGAATTCTATTCAAGAAGTTTCCTTTCAATTTTTTAAAAAGTTTCTTTTATCATCTGATAGAATTAATTTGTACTTAGAGAGAGGGAAGACAGAGAGAAAAGTAGAGAGAGAAGGGTTGATAGAAAGAGTGTGTTACGTATCTCGCACTAGTGCTTGAGGAAGGCCAAAGAATACATCAACCTAAACATCAGGACAAATCAAAAGAAGCTCTGACACTAATCTGAATATTTCCTGGAATAATCTATAATTAATTACTCTTACTCTTACCTGCATTCAAATCATACATTTTCAGTTGTAACATAAGGGAAAGGCCGTATAGTTCATCGAGAGGGTCGGTAGAGAGGGGACGAAAAGAAAATTTGGTAGTTTAATAAGAATGTTGCGAGAGGAGAGAAAAGAAAATTGCGCAATCTAATTAGAGGATAAGGAGAAGAGAAGAGAAAATAGATAGTTAACTGATGGGATAGGAAGGTTTTTGCATTCGAAAGTAATCCGTGTTTGTTTAACGCTTAGATGATAAAAACATTACCGCTGAGAGAGAGAGATAAAAATGAAGAAGAGAATGAGAAGATACTAGAAATAGGTGAAGGAAGAGCTGAAATTTGGGGAAAATGGATAATCTTGGTTGTCAACACCTGTGGAATTTTCACGGGTTCAGATCGTGAGAATGATTATTTTTAGATCTGTCGACAGCATCAAAGGCTGCAGTGTAAGAAGTGAATATGTGTAAATGCATTTAAATATTTCGTTTTCCTCGATTTGTATAAAAGTGGAACTTTTTATTTTCTGTTTTCATAAAGACATCCATTTTCGTTAACTCTTACGCCTTCTTCTCTCATAAATATATTCATAAATTGTTATAATTTAGACACCACAGGGGGGATATGTTCTCCGTTGAAATAATTTTCTATTTCCATTCTTCTAAAAACACATAAATATTAGTACGAGGCACATTAGATTTAATTCTTGTCCATTAGCGCTTCCATTAGAACGTAAAAAAACTGTCTTACGCCTGCGCAATGATAGATGAATGTTTTTAGTTGTTGAATGACAAAGACATCAGTTTTGTCTAAGATATTATCAATGTTAGTATAAACGAGGATGAAATGAAGTATCTTTTATGAAGATTCAAAATAATTTCACTGCATGATATCAGGGTTAGACTTATTAAAAAAAAAAACATGTCAAAAAGTTTATTTATTCTAATGAATATATATTGACTGATACAGAAAAGTAAGCGGGTGCCAAAATCCCCAGAATACATAAGCATAAATTTGCACTAATCTATTCTAATATTTGAGCCTTCTGTTTGTTTGTCTGTGCCTCTTTCACTCTTGAAGTACAAAGTCTATCGACCTAAAATTATGAATATTGAATCATAAAACATCAACAAGTGACATAGGGCATGCTAGGTATCAGGGGTCATTTGAGGTCACTGGGGGTCATTTCTATTCAATATCCAGTTCTAAAAATTTCAAACAAACAATAAGTAGAGTTTTCACTAAATATTCTTCTTGCGACCGAATACATATACTTCTCCAAACTGTTTTCTCACTATAAAGTTAAATTTCATACAAGTTTAAGGCGTTTCTCGTTCGTTATATATCATCTTTTTGACAATGAAACATTACTTCGGAAATAAGTGTAACATTAGAAGGAGTAGTAGCTAGCACACACACCGGAAGCAGTAGCAAAAAAATCTATCATGGTTCTTTGGCGAATAACTTTTATCTTTTCTCATGTATTATTATCATCCAGCCCGTCTTTTGACGTAAACTTTCCCAAAGATTCGCCAAACCTCTCTAATATAGGCATGTCGGGGCCAATACTTTCTGAAATTGTCTTGTTCGTCATGACATCTTATTTTTCATCGGCGACGGTTTCGCATATGATTTCTCAGGATCCACATTGTGAGTTGTGGTTATCTGACATTTCTTAACTAGCCCATTGTCATTTAAGGTTTCTAATGGATTATCGGATATCTCTGACTCCTGTTTTCCTCTAATATACTGTGCAGTCTTGAGATCTCTCAATGTGATGGCAAGTTGCCAGATAGGGCTGCAAGTGGGGAATTAGGGAAGTTTTGAGAATCTAGCGCCACTAAATTATTAATTTCGCAACTTGAGATTTTTATCACATCTGCTACCAATGAGAGGATGTTAAATGATTGATTATTTATGCATTTTTAATGTTGTATGAATACTTACCGAAGACATATAAAGACAACGATTTCTAATTAATCATATCACCTCTTCTTTTTTTTAAAAATTTCCTATCCTCCTGTATTTGATATTTAGTAAGGACTTGGCGATATTGAAGAACATATCTTTTTTAATGCAAATTTGGAATAATTTTTCTCCGGATAACACCGGGTGTCCATGCTAGTCATCACATACACATACGTCAAATCAAATACTAAAAACATGTATAGAAAGTGACCAGGTACCCAAAATTTTCATTCTAATGAATAGTGATGGGACAAACATTGAGCTAGAAAGTAAACGGATATCCAAATTCTCATTTTACATTTAGTGTGTGACTGCAAACATAACAGTGATATGTTTTTAAGTTGATCATTTAATACCTATTTCCCACTACCAATGAGGTTGGATAAGTATATGTATTCTGTCGTACCTTTCGTCTGTCTTCCCGTCAGTCTATCCACAGGATATCTCCAAAAGTACTCGAATCCCAATAAAATTTTGTGGAAGGATGGGCCATAGGCTATGTGAGAAGGAATTGTATTTAGGAGCGGATCCATGCTCATTTACATCCTCTATGTCGTAGTTATATGGCCAAACCACACAATATCGGCCAAATTCTGTGACTATCCACACGATATCTCGAAACGTTCGACATTTGTTGTTGGAAATTTAACATAACTAAATTAGTACAAAAAATATTAATTCAATAAAATCCGTTACGCAACCAACATCCTTTGGCAGCATTTCATGTTGGGGGTTATCTGAAAATGGATAAGGGGATGATCAATGAATAAGTTATTTTTTGCCTTTTGTTGGGCAGTGATCAATCAGAAAGTTTGAATGTTCAAAAAAGACCAACGAACACAAACTAAGATATCAATTTAGCATTAGCTTGCATAATAAGGAATAAATGTTGAAATTTCCAGCTTTTTTCTGCTTTTTTTAATTGCCCACGTGATACGTATATAGCTAGCTAGCCAGCCAGTCAGACAGCGAGACCAACTTGAAAACTGAGAGTAACCTCTGTCGATAAATTTAGCGGCAGTTATGGTTGATGGTTTCTAATATTTGGAAAAGACCGCTATAGCAAGTCAGTTCTCAACAGGGTAGTTCTAAGCGGGGTATAACTGTTGCCTCGGGCTTGACATGACATTTAATACACAATTCTTGGTCATCTGATTTCTAATTAGGAATCGGTCCTTGGACAGTTCCCCTAAAAGGCTCTTAATCGCAGAGAGGGTTCAGTTGTTGTCAGCTGAGAGCTTGAAAATTGAATAACATTTGAATGTTCACGCCGGCGTTCGGTCTTTGCTGTCAAACTGTTGTTATCTCCCTTCATTAGTCCGTTGTCGTCCTCTCTTTTGATTTCATTTCTCTTTCTTTAATTTCATCTTCGACTCTTCTCTTCTGCTTTGCTCCTATTCTCCTCCTCATTCTATTTCTTGTTTTTTTTCTTATTGTTTCCCCCTTGCCTTTCTTCTTACACCAACTTCTCTTCCAAATCTTCTTGTCTTTCATCTTCGCCTTCTCCTTGTTTGCTAACTCTTAATATTCACTGTTCTGCAGAAATGTCCTCTAAGTGAAATAAGTTCTTAGACCTATATACAATATGCGATCAACAGATCTACAATACCACAGACCTTCAGGAAGCAGAGAGACGTTCTTTCAATAGTGAAATTCAACCTGGAATTGTCTCTAAAATATTGTCACGGACGACATCTATGACATCCAATTTTTTTCATCTGCTCGTACGGGAATCTTGACCTCAAGCTATGCATGCACTTTCAAGCGGTCATTGAAAAAAAATGTAGTTTGCCCAAGGGGGTGATCTTGCCTCTTTTAGTGAACACTAAACATTGATCCTAAACGAAATCACGATTCACACTGTTACGCTTAATAAAACAGCTGCTCACTTACCACCAGTACAATAATAATGATTTATAGAGCTGATGTAATTCTACGTAAGATGCAATGTATGATCAGGTCGCCGCTAGACGGCGCTTGACTATGAAGCAACGCAGCTGTGTTGTACTTAATTGGTTGACATCGTTTTGCTCTTATTTGATCTATGCAGATTACTAACTCAGCCGCACATGCTTAGGAACAATGGCCGTGCAATAGAAATGCGCCGCCATTTTTATTAATATACTTTGATGCTAATTAGGTTTTCGACAAAGTGGCTAATGGAATAACCTTTTCCCGACGAACAAAATAACAAATACATACCTTGGAAGTTGGAGGATTATAAAAACCGGTAGAACTTAATTGATATGAATATAGGTTTTGCCATATCTGAACAAAGAGGATGTTCCGGGAGACATATTGCCACTTTCCTAGACACATGTAGGCGGGATGCAGCTTTCGAGCTGCCGTGAAAATTCATTTTGAATCTTTGCATAATATCGAAATATACCGACGGAACCCGTGGTAATTGCAGTACGAAATCCTGCTCAATGGCGTCTCCTTCTTGGCTGGGGAGCAACCTTTAAGGAGAGTGTCCTTTCACATACAAGAAGAATGGCCCACTCTGATTGGTGGCCAAGTCACACCAAGGCTGTGCAACCGGTTCTCAAGATATTAAAAACGTTGGATACTTCCAGGAATGATCTCGTATGTAGTGTTAGGAAAACAATGGAGTATTTTCTAATGTAAGCATTGTTTGCCAAACTCCAGTCCAAGTTGGAGTCTCCCCATGTATGAAAAACAAGAAAAAAACAATCTTCATCAAATTTAGGCGAGTAAACTCTCGACTGTTTGTCTGTCATGTCACGTTAAATCAAACCTATATAGAACTAGATATCACAGTCAATAATGTAAGGACCGTAGCGTCAAAATTTGAAGGCATGTAAAAAATATCCATCAAAAAATATAGATGGGCAGAAACTCTGTTCATGACATCACTGGCGTTTTCAACGGGAAAGAGAGTAAAAAAAATATCTTGGAACATCTAGATTCTGGAATATCTGGATGTTTTAAAAATCTGTCACCATAAGCCCCCCCCCCAAAGTCGAAAAAGCTTTTTTTCCAGAATGAAAAAAAGGCATCTGAAGAAGGTATCTAGTGAAGTACTGATTCCAATTTTCAAGTCTTTAGACTAAACGGTATGGCCGGGAGCAGTGGAATGAACAAACTAGCAAGCACACATGAATAAAGACACGCATATATAAAAAAAAAAACTTCGGCTTCTATGGTGACTACTTCCCTACTGTGATTTGAAATCATGGCCATGTAATTAGAAGGCGACTCTTTTAATATCTCATATAAACTGACAAGTCATGCCTGTTTATTTATTTTATATACAATACAAATATTGAGGTAAATCGTCTTCAATCGGAATTGAAGTTGGAGTCCAGATTGATTCTGTAGCGACCAAGTTTGTTTCCGAAGAGGACGAATTTAAGACGATAGATCTATTAGTGCTAGGTGTCCTTCGTTTGACTTAACAGGATGAAATCCATCGAATCAAGGCAATCAGTGTCTTAGACGGTGTAGGATTTATTCAAAAATATACTAACTAAAAATGAACTTCTTTAATGAGAAATAATGTAATAATTACTTCTTGGAATACATTTAAGAATTCCTTTAATTGACGCTTTTCATTGTTTCGGGGCAACAGCAATTACGAAAAAGGCAGTAATGATAGCTCTGTTTGAATGATCGTACTTCTTTTCATTCAACTTTTCTATACCCGTATAACTTGGTAGTCCCAAATACATACAATAAATGGACTGTGATTTGTGATTTGCTATGTATTTTAATTTTTGTGTATGAGGTGCTCAGAGAGCCTGGAGTGCCCCAGGCATAAAGGTCTGGGATTTTTAAAAGATGGTAGATAAAAAATCGAAAAATGTTTTTTTTTTTTGCCGATCACCAATCTGTGATGTAATCAACTTGGTTCCGGGTCGGGTAAAGATCTGGGTTCAATTTCTTAGTACGAAGTATAATATGAAGGGCAACAAATTGGTGTAAGTGTTGAATTCTACCCTCGGTGTAGAACATTGTAGGCAGGATAGTATAACTGCGCGTTAACGGAAACTTTACTTCAGAATTCAAAACCAACCTACGTTTAATATAGTATTGACTCGATGCAGTAAGTTTTCGCCCTGAAGACAACTGCTCTGTTAAAATATAATTGAAATCATGAAATATTTAAGAATGTATTGTTTCAATTATTTACGAAAAGAATGAAAAACAAGTGCAGAAAGGCATTTAACTTCGAATAATAATTATCGAGTGATTCTCATGGGCCATTGTGAGTAGGTTCGGTCGTCATTGGGTGCCCTGTTTGGCCGGACTTGGATAAATCAAACAACTGCAAGGTGTGTTCAAAAGTATCCAGCCGTCTTGAATATCTGGATAAGAAGACAGAGAAATAGGAATATCTCCCCCCTCTTTCTCTTTCTCTCTCTCTCTCTCTGTATGCTCCTCTAATCAGGGTTGAGCACTCTTTAAGTGAGGTAACTCGTTCATTATAAGCATAATGCAATGCTCTTCAATAGGAATAGAGCACTCTGATGGATGGGGGATTTAAGCAAAAATAGAATATATCGCTTATATTCAGCCTGACTGGCCGTCCAGTTTCGTGGCTCAGCGCTAGGAAAGCGGCCTCCGGGTCTGAAGCGAAGGTTTCAATCCTGCCTCGTGGTACTGGATTGGATAACAGATAGTCTATAGCCACACCGAAGAATTGTAATACAACGAAACAGCTGTCTGTGGATCACACGCATATATAATGATAAAAAAATCCAAATAGACAGGGTTTGTCTGTTACTTTAAAAAATGAATGTTCGAATGAAGGATTGCTGCCACTTTATTTATATATATATATATAAAATGTCACCCACAGACAGTTGTTTCATAACTCTTCAGTGTGGCTTTAGACTATGCATTATCCCATCCAGAAGCAAGATCGAAACCTTAGCTTCAGACCCAGAGGCTGGTATCCATCCTCTTCTCCATGGAACTGGACGGTCTGTAAGGTTGAATTTAAGCGATATATTTATTTATCACCCATCAGATATATATATGATGTGAAGAAAGTTGACAATTTTGAAAAGAAAAGACGAGTGGCTGAATAGTACATCTCGAATTCTTCATTGGTTGCTAATGTTTTAATCCGAAATTTGGACTTCACCAGAGATTCTGGCGAATAATGATGTAAGAAAACGATGGTTAGTTCACATCAAGCAAAGCCTAGTTGTAATGCAGTACTTGTGGATCTTTAGGTTTTAATGACATCGTTATGGATACAGTTTTGAGCATTGTAGAGTGTTTATGATGGGAATGACTTCGCAAAAGAAACGAGCAAAGTCCTTTATAGAATGCTTCAAGGGGATGAAGAATGCAATCATCTTTTATCAATATAAGAAAGTCATATATATGCATATATATAATTTAAAGACAATATTGGAAAAATAAGATTCTTTGATTTATACATTATTTCCGGGACGTGTTGCAATGTTTACCAGCTGCTCCATACCGGAATATGCCGATTTTAAATTGGATTGTTCTCCTCGTTGTCATAGGAACTTTGCAACGTTTCTTCTGTTAAGATATCAATGTGTGACGTTATTGATGTTCTTCAGCCCAGTGTCTTTACAGGAGAGTGATAGAAAGAATGCTGCACTTGTAAGCAAGAAGAATTATTTGAATGACTCTAATAAAGGCCAAATTGTTACGGCCGAATCCATTTTTGTTGAGTTCTGACCGAAAGTTGTCCGAAGAGGCTCTGAGTGACCAAGACTTACCGAGGCAAGAAGCGAATGCTGGCTTTCCCACCAAATACAGGCCAACAAAAAAGCTGCTGTAGCACCTGTTGCAGATAGATTAGATGGAGGTGAGGGAAGGAATGCATCACAATAAAGTACACGTTGTTGCATATGGGATTGCATAGCCACAGTCCAGAAGTACGTAGGTGAACCAATGTTCATTACTGAAAGCTTCTTCAATGGATACACAAACTTTGTGACTAGATTTCGTAATAGTAGAAGAAGGTTAGCTTGTCCAAGTCTTGCTTTCTAGAAAATAAAATGTTCTGGGTAACTTTTCATTTTCTATTTTGATGACGAACTCTAATTCTGAGTTGGAGTTGACTTCGTCTTACCCTGTAACAAGAACAAAAACAAGAACAAGAACAATCCTTACCTAATTTAGGGACGTGAACATGATACTGTTTTTATTCTATCACTAGAAATCAAACCGATGTATAGAAACATCATTTCCCAACCGTGATTTTAAATCACAACGAAGTGATGCCTAGGCAGCTCTCTGAGCCCAACTGACAAGACCTACATATCTACTAATCTATTTATCATGTTTACAATACAAAAATTGCAGTCACCAACCTCATTTGGAATAGTCGGATTGGAGTTTGCGGTAAGAAGACTTATTCCATTTGTATTTATGTATTAATTATATTCTAAATGTATTTATCTTTACAATAAAAGCAAAATATTCGAATTTAAACAGTTTTAATGATCCACTAGAAAAACCTATTAATACAAATGGAAACTTCTGGATTTTAAACTATTCTTGAAAAATAAGATCTAGAATTTGATTGAATTTTCAGGTTATTTACATTAAGTAATTGCAGTAAAACATATTACGTAACTATCTAACGCCCAAAAAAGATTCTCCCAGAAGAATTTATTTCCTTTCAATGCAGTCACAGGAGCCCAGCTTGAAATTGGGGGCTTGGCTCTTTGAGGGGCCTCCCAAACAAATATTTAGTGCATTGGTTCCCAACCTGATGGCCACGAATCTTAGTGTCGACAAAGATACAGCCGGGGATCAGTGGGTAGACTTTTCGAAAGTCTGAGGTTTGTGAGATCGTTGGACAGGCAAATCTTTCAAAAGTCCAGCTAGATATTTGTGGGCCCAGGTGGATGGTTGTGGGGGGAGTTATCGCCTTGAGGAGTCCCTTCAACTTTTGCCCCCTTTGGCTGCTCTATTTATCTGAAATGGCCCCCATTCTTTCCCTCAGCTACACTCCTGTGCAGCCTTAAAGACATTCATACGTATTATATCAGCGACTAATACATGATCAACCTAGAACATATGGATTCGAATAAACCCCATACATCGGATCAGTACATTGAGAAAGGAAAATGCTGAAGCGAAAGTGTATTATATCGTGAGCTTTAGTGACAATACTCTTCTAAGTTCATAGATATGTATGTATATGAATATGTGTGTGTGTGCACGCGTGCACGTGCGTGTGTGCAAAAATACTTGTGCATATATACTTATATGTGCATAGTGAAAGAGAAAGAACATGTATGATATTCCTGTGTATATATAAGTTCATCTATCTATCCATCTACTTATATCTATCTATAGATCTCTCTCTCTCTCTCTCTTTCTATCTTTCCCTCTCTCTTTCTCTCTCTCTCTCTCTCTCTCTATATATATATATATATATATATATATATGTATGTATATATAATTTTATTCTAATTCCCCGAAACGGTTACATGGTAAACGGCAGATGGTCCCAACAAGAGAAAATAACAAAGTATATGTAAAAAAAGAAAAAAGAAAAAGGAAAAAACACTGAAGAAAATTACATACATTGCACAGGTATTGGGAAATAAGTGATTAAAGTGACACAAAAATGTTTTTTTAAAAAGTTTTTTAATGTCCAATGTTTAAAGCTGTGAATCTCTCTGGAACACACACACACATACACACACACAAATATATATATATATATATATATAAAGAAAGTGCAAGAAAACACATTTTTGTTCGTATATTCATACATTGGAAAGACAGGGATTTGTACGACTCAGGCGCAGGTTATATCACCTGCTTTAGTTTTTGTTTCCACCACTTGATGGTGCCACTGTTAGCCTCGTTTTAAATGGGAAAATGTCACCCTTTTTTACTACATTGGGTTTTTACTAAGTTTGAGTTATACGTGTTGTAAGCACGAACACTTTCGCATGAGAAACATTTTTCACCCTGGTTGGTAATTTTTTCACTTCAACAAATGAGTGCGCCTAGTTCATGTTCTATCGGGGTTGATGGTAGTGTAGTCTCTGTTCATGAGAAGTGGCAATGAATAGTATATATATATATATATATATATATATATATATATATATATATATATATATATATATATATATATATATATATATATATATACTATATTTCGAGTAGCGTCTTCCAGAACATTTTTTAGAATAGAATATAAAGGAAACTTTGGGTTTGGGTTTGGGTTTGGTAGGCACATCGTAAGTTGGGCTACTTGGTGCGTTGTGAGTGTTAGCAATGGAGACAAAAGAAAAAACAAAAAGCCTGGAAAATGATAAAACGAACTTCAAAGAAGTCATTGGTGACATTTTTTCCCACTTATCCTACCAGGTGGTCATTATATTCATCAAATCTCTTTACTCAAACTTGTTCTACAGCCCAGTTTAAAAAGATAAATACTTCTCAATTACAATACTATATCAATCGCAGCTGTAACCACTAGCAACAGAACTAACTTGCCCAATCTGATTGAACCAACTATCCCCACTGATAGGCTAGGTTGGTACACTTTTTTACTGAAATATTTAAATAATGATATGACAAACCTGCCACATATTTGAAATTTAAACAATCAATCAAAAGGAAGTTTCTTTCCCGTTGTAATGATTGGTCATATCTGCATTCTCATGGATTAATTCCACAGGGAGTTATAGTTACGTACCAAGTAGCCCCGTCCCCTTTTCTATTTTGTGTCTGCTTATATGTGCTTTTAAGTGCGTGTGAATGAAGCTACAATAAGGCTTTATCCAGGTTCATCTTATTATATATATATATATATATATATATATATATATATATATATATATATAGAGAGAGAGAGAGAGAGAGAGAGGGGGGAGTGAAAGAGAAAGAGAGAGAGAGGTTTCTTCGTGTTTTAAACTAGTTTAGCTGTTTGTAAAAATGACAGGGCTATACATATACATATATATATATATACACGCACACACACACACATATATATATATATATATATATATATATACGCACATATATATATACGCACATATATATATATACGCACATATATATATATACGCACATATATATATATATATATATATATATATATATATATAAATCCACAGACAGCTGTTCCGTTGTATTATTACAACTCATCAGTGTGGCTATCCAACATCCCTTCCAGCACCATGCGGTGGGATCAAAACCTTCGCTTCATACCCAGAAGCAGACATTTTACCTCAGCCCTATGCGGAATGGGACAGTGAGTAGGACTGTATAAAGCAATATATTTACTTACGCATGATTCCCCATCAACCAAATACCCCATTCCAGAGTCTGAAGAGCATTGCATTATATATATATATATATATATATATATATATATATATATATATATATATATATATATATATTATATATATATGCTATTTTGATAGTTTTTTTATTTTAATAATTCAAGAGTTCTAACTTGTTTTTTTTTAACTCAGGCTGTTTTGAAGGATGGTTTGACATGGAATCTTAACTCAAAATGTTATGTAAGAAAAATCACCACTGATATCCTGAGGTGAAGTCATTGAACAAAGAATATCAACTTATTTTATTAAAATATAACTTATTTCCTTACTAAATAACGTTGAATATTATTTTATTAAGAAGAAATCGGAAAAAAATTTTGCCAAATAAAAAAAGGCATTGAAATAATCTTATTTTATTAAAAAATAACTTATTTCAGCACAAAATAAAGTTGAATATTATTTGATTTAAGAAAAAAAGAAAAAGTTATGGCCGAATTTGACAAATCTGGACTTTTTAAACAGCATTTGGTTGTGAACTTTTTCAATTTAATTTCAATTTTGAGCCATTTTAATAAAATCATTATTATTAGTGCATTCGACCATTTTTGTTTTTTTTTACGTGTTTGGGACCAGAAACTATCAACCAACTTCGTAGTTGTCTGCAAAGTAATCACAAAGTTGGCTGCATCTAAACGAAAGAAAAGGAATCAGAAAGAATGTATCAGTGAATTGATATTCTTTTCTTTCGTAATGCATTTATTGTAAAGACAACAACATACCTCATTTCATTACTATCTTTTTTTTTTAAATACAGTGTCTCAATGGCCCTGCCTTTTTTGTGGCAATTGACGGATCCATTTTTCAATCCTCTAATCATTTTTAGCTCTATTAATCTCTCAAAATTTTTGAAATGAGGTATTATTATTATTTCTATTATTATTCGGACTGATGAAGGCCGTAGAGTACAACGGCCGAAACGTTGTATGAAAAACAACCAAGATGAGGATAGTCCGAATAATGATAGAAATAATATTCTGTTAATCTATTTCACATGGACTGATTCATTGTAATTTTTATGTTATAACAGGAATTGGACAAAATAGACGTACAATCAATTATACAATTACGCATACTAATTTGAATGTATGGCTTTTGTATATATGTATGTATCAAGTATTACGTGTTCAGGCGACACCAAATTTGAATGTTTACTCCCTACTATATCCAGAAATGTTATCATCATTATGTTTCTTGTTTTTTAACACCCCGCTAAATAGGTTTTAGTGGGGGTTCAATTTTACAATGCGCGTCCATGCAAAATTGATCCCTTATTTTGTGCCCGTTTGTCTGGTTTTCTTTTAAGATTCAAACATTTTTAGTGATCGGTGCCCAACAAAAAATGCGAGAAAAGTAGCTCACTCATTGATCACCCCCTTTTCCAATTTATCCCACTAACATTGCACAACTGCCAAAAACATAGGTTGTGTGACAGTTTCTATTTGGTAACTAACCAGACCTATTTATTTAATCTCTCTATATTTCGTATTTATATTTCATTCGTACTTTATCTACTTTCACTGTCTTTTCTTACTTGTACGTTTTCATTCTATATTTCCTTTATTCATCCAGATTGTAATATTTGCTTTCTAACAAAGAAAAAACATCTTCCTTGAAAATTAAAACAAAAATCCATTATTTTCATAAATCAACAATGCAGTGGGATTCGAAGTTGCGTGCAATAGAAAAATCTCAAACTAAATATTGGGGTATCCGGAAAGTAATTCTGTATTTTCGTGTTGGGAAAGTAATTATACATTTTCGTGTTCGGAAAATTACGTATTATCAAAAAGGAGACGAAAACCAAATCCTAGTGAAGTTCAATAAAATATTATTTATCGATTATGTAATTCACATCATTATCGATGATAGCAACTCAACGAGAATGCCGATCCTCAATTCTCCGATGGAAAAAAAAACTCTGCGTTGTTTAATTTATTCTGTGGATTTTTTGTTCTTTAGGGTCACTATTCTCCTTGGGGTCAAACTTCTCTAAGTACTTTAAACGAAACATTGCCGGATAGAAGAGATGATGAACTAAATCCAGAGGTCGTTTCGTACCATTTAACCCCAGTGCTAACTTAGTTGGTGTGCTCATAAATAACAGCCGTGAAATGAATGGTTACTTTCTGAACTCCCCAATATATTCATTTAAGTTTCTTGCGATTCAGTTTCCCATATTCTGCTATTGTTAGGGAAATTCAAATGTCTCCTGAGATCGAAACCATAACCTGTATTTCATTTTCCTCCATTTTTAAATTTTACATTGAAGCAAAGTAGTTCTCAGTTATATAACGTCTATATTTTTGAGAGGGGTCAATGCCATTCAAAGAGTTGTTCAGGACTATTGAGCTCATCCTTTTCGTGGCGTTTCGTAATACTACAACGTTCCGTTCGATCCATTCACCTTCTCCGAGATTACCATGCGTATGGGAAAAAAAAGATTAAATCCGAGAAAAAATCATCATCATTCCGAGAGATGTTGAGACTATAGAATAAATTTTTCTTTTACGCTTTTGGTAGATCCATTCCATGGAATTTCGTAAGCGTACAATCCTTATGAAAGATTCCTCTTTTGATTTTTCAGAGGAGTCGTTATCATTCCGAGAGGAGTTGTTTGGTTTATTGAATTCGTCATTTTGCTTCTTTTTGTTTGTTAGTCTTCGACTATGTAGTAAAATAAGCGTGGCATATGTTAGAGAAGGCGCTGACCGAATTCTAATAATTTATGGATTTTGCTCAGTCAGGGTGGTATTCAATAATTATTACAAGATCTGGTTCCTCACGAGGGAAGTGGATGTCAAATATTGCATAAATAACGCCCCATGCAATCGCAGAAAAGAATATAAGAGAGGAAGACACTGCTTGCTAAAAATAAGATTCAAAGAACTTAAGAAAACCAAAGAGGTTTGGAATAATAAGAAGTCAGGTATAGTAGATTATATCTGGAGGGAGAAGATTTTGCGTTATCGTCTCTAGAATGAAATCCAATTAATCGGGGATATCAGTGGAGAGTGGAAGATTGAAGGAAGCGGCATACATTATCCTATCGGATAAACTCAATTTAGCAATCTGAATTCAGTAAGCTCGCCTCTGTCTGGCGCAACACCATTGTAGACGGACATAAGTGTAGATTTCTGTGCAGTAGGGTTTTCTTTAATCAACGAGATTGGAATTTATTTCACCTCTCTTATGTATAATGCACTCATCAGTAATAACACATTCATATTTACATGAACACAGATACACACATTCGCGAATACAGACTAAACTCACACATCGATACACACCAATTTAAACACACACAACCACAAACATAAACTTCATGCAAACACAATCTTACACACAAAACACACACAAAACACACACACACATATACACACTCCGGCACACAACGAAACGAACAAAGGAACAAACAGGCACAAATTCTCTCAGAGAGAGAGAGAGAGAGATAGATAAAAAGTTTTATATTACATATGTAAACCTTTGTCTCTTAATGACTCTGCTCATTAGACTCAAGATAGATAAAGACACTTCGGTGTCAACTGTTTTTGCCTAAAACAAATATCGAGAACATTTGTCCTGCCACAGTAAAAAAAAAAAAACGACAATTAATCATTGACTTGAACATTCCTAATGCAATTCCTGACAGCCAAAAAAAACGTTTCCCAGATATTTCGTCTTTGTCATTGCTTTCAGAATAATTTTTTTTTTATATCTCTTTTGTCAACGAGCCATGCTACCATTTGTTTGCGAATGTTTTCAACCGCCAGTTCGCAATAAAACATTTTTGGTCCTCTTTCAGAAGCTGGCGGTGTAATAGAATTACAACAGCAATCTTCATCATTTTCAGCAGCAGCAGCAGTCATAGCATCTCAGCATCTGTCGTGGAACATAGACCTTCCCCAAGGTTCACCAGAACCCTTTATCATGGACGTTGCGGAGCCAATACTTTCTGAACTTGTCTAGTTCGTCATGCCATTTTATTTGTTGCCGGTATATGATCCCTGGGGATCCACGTTCCGAGTTGTGATGTCCAGTAGCTGTTTGACATTCTTGCAACATGGCCTGCCTATTGCTATTCGAGTTTTCTGATGGATTCTATGATACCTTTCATTTTTTTCTCTAACATGCTGTGCTGTCTGTCTTATGATCTCTCTATGTGACGCCAACAACATTACATTTACCTGGGATAACAAATCCCCATGAAATCCTCAAAAGAAATCATTTGAAGAATCATCCTAGACTGACAGATTTTCGGAAGTGCACTCTCAACATTCAAGAACAAAACGTCCTATTAGTCTCGAAAAGAAGGGTTTTGCCACCCATGCGTCCTCCTGATAGTCACCTATGGAGCTGAACCTAACCAAGAGAGTAGCACTCTAAATAGGAACCATACAAAATGCACAGGAGAGGATCATATATAATCACCACAGCTATATATATATATATATATATATATATATATATATATATATATATATATATATATATATATATATATATATACGAGGCTATATTTGTCTTTCATTCAGTAAGGATCGAACTCACTCTAGCAATGCAAATTTAATAAGCTCACTTCCAGGGGCACAACACTGCAGTACACGGACCATTGATCCCTCTATTTTTTCCATGGCCTGTGAGGGACCAAAAACCTTTGAGCAGCTGAAGAAGTGGATTGCGCAGAAAATATTCTTACTTTTGAGACGATCATCAATTTTTTTGTCTGAATTTCAACAAAAATGGTAACAAAAAGTGTATAATAAAAGAAGCGTACTGATTCTTTAAAAAATTTTGATTCATTTATCATTATTTAAATATCATCTATTATCATTTGTGTCTTTATTACATGAATAATATTTCCTTGGTGCACATTATAATCGCTGTGTAGACCTGCAATCAAATGAGAAAGAGAGTAAGATGATTGATCGTTCTACTACGTAGTTTTATCATATAACCTTTTTTCATTTATCTGGAAGTTTCAAAATTTGTCCATGGCATTAAAATCTAACTACGTAGCACAATTTTTCCTTGTAGTGTCACGCAACTTAGAGGGAATACCGAGGAGGACCCTTACTACACCAGCAAATTACTCTTCGAGATGTCCTTACTAACAAAAGCGCCTAGGGAGGCGCCTTTGCTGGCGTCGTTATTATCGATTAAACAATTTGACCCACATCTGCGTCCCTGTCAATAGAATTATACAAATAATCTCATTATTGGAATCAATAATGTCGTTATCATAAATGATTACCAATCATTACTGTTGCGATTACATGGGTTTCTGTTACAAAGGTCCTCATTCGGAATAGTATTAGTGAAATTCCTCCGAAATAATACCACTGCTAATATTCCCTAGGTTGCCAGATTTGGAGCTCTATTTTAAATACTTACTCTGCAAAGGCATTGGAATATCATCGAATTTGGAAAACAAGTGAGGCAGCGGTCCAAAATCAACCAGTTGAGTAGGTTCAATGCAGGTTTCTTAAGAGGCTGGTTATGAACATTTTCTCCAGACTAGCTTCAAAATCCTATGCTATTCCAACGAATGTATTGGATTTGTCTCCGAGAAAGAATAAAAAAAGCATAAGTGGATATCATTGATTTTATCTCCAATACTATTTGTCAGTACATTTCAAGATGGGTTATCATCATTCAGAGATTCGTTCATTCTTTTTTCGAACTTGTGTAGTCATTGCAATGTTTCTCGTCAATCTCTTCTATGACCCTCTTTAATGTAGATATTGGTTATTATTCCAATATTTGTCCAGACGTTACGGCCAAATCCTGATTTGTATATCGGAATCGTACTAAACACCGAAGTCAAGCAACTTCGAGCTGAGTGTGAACTTACATGGGTGACCGGCTGGGAAGACCAGGTGTCGTAAGCAACAAGGGATCATGAACAGAAATTCACAAGGTGATCCTGTTAATCCTCATAAGGAAGGAACCAATCTCTACCCTACGCTCAATCAAAAATGCGAAAGGACCCTACCCCCGCTAAACTCTCTGACTGGTGGGCTTCGAACGACAAGAATACACTCACGTGCGTACACACACACTCGTCTTGATTACCAGTTGTTTTATCACAACTTATACTGTTCATGCATCCTCTCAATAGTCACTTATGGAGCTGAAAAATGGAACCTAACCAAGAGACAGACCCGTAAATTGAGAACCATGCAACGTGCACATGAAAGAATAATGCTGGGCCTCATATGGAGAAACCACGAGACAGCACAGTACATTGGGGAAAAGACAAGAGTTAGGCACATCATAGAATCCATTAAAAATCTCAAATGGCTGTGGGCTGGCCATGTTGCAAGAATGGCAGACAACTGATGGACATCACGACTCACAACATGGATCCCCCGAGACTACATGCGCAACCGAGGCCGGCAAAGTGTTAGATGGAGAGACGAGCTAGACAAGTTCAGGAAGTACTGGCTCCGTGACGCCCATGATAGGGAGGTGTGGCAAATCTTAGGGAAGGTCTATGTCCAACGACGGACGCTAAAAGACTGATGATGATGATGATGATATACTGTTCACTCGTACCCGTAGAATGGTGGCTCGTGTTATGAGTTGTGATTATAAAATCATTGGAAATTGAAATGAAGGTATAAACGTGTCAAGATTATCAGAAAAATAGTACTTATCTTTTGAATCAAAGTTCTTATAAGAAAAAAATAACATTACTAATACCATGCCTTAGCGATTAGTCTTGTGATCACTTTCAAAACCTGTTATCAAGATTAACAGAGATACGAAAAGAAGAAAAAAATACTTAGTGAAGTATCATCATCAGCAGCAGCTTTTAACCACCATTCGATAGAATTTAAGTTTCCCTAAGATCCACCAGACCGTTCGATTATGGGTGTCAAGGAGCCAATACTTCTTGAACTTGTCTAGTTCGTCAGACCATTTTATTTGTTGCCGGCATATGATTTCTGGGGATCCATGTTTCGGTTCGTGATGTCCAGCAGCTGTCTGGTATTCTTGGAACATGACCTGACCATTGCTATTTGTGTTTTTCAAAGTTAATTTTTGGTTGGCCACAATTTCGCTGGTGGTTTCCGGGGAACCACGTTAATAAACTGATAGGGCACACACTAAAGAATGCCTGGATTGCGTATTGGCAACATTTTGAGATAAAATCAATAGAGATGGAGAAAGAATAGACTGATAAATATCACCATTATGGCATTGGCCTTGGCCATGGCTCCAGTTCTGAGTGTTGTAACAGCTGTGCCAAAGAGAAGGTGAGGTTTGAGTGCATCTTCATCCTTACTCACCTTGTCATTGTCTGTCTGGATCAAGCAGCAAATACTCATTGGAACGCTGTAGGTGGCCAGAGAGCTCCTTGTTCCACCCAGAACTCTTCGTACTTTACAACATGTCGTTGGATTAGGGGGCCCACCCCATTTTGGAATCAAAGTTGTCCATCACTTAAACTAGTAGCCAATCCAGTCCATAGAGCCCAGTTTGACCAGCTATTCAAAAGTAGCTGGAAAGGAAAAGAGATGGTTTCATGTATTTCCCAAGGGCATCGATGCAAACTGAAACTTCACTGGAATTCGAACTCGGTTCGCCGGTTCAGATTTCCATGCTGCTAATTGCTAGGCCATCCCAAATATATAAAATGAGGAAAATACAATATATTTTTCTTTTTAAATGTGAAAAGTAGCTCGTACTGAAACAATGGCTGATTTATGCATTCAAAGACCATATATGCACGTGTAAGTTGCATCTTTTGTTTCCTCATTCTAGTCATGCAGAAATGAAATTAAAACCGTATAACATCTATTGAAACTAATAATTACAGGTCTGGTTAGTCACTCAATTAAAATTGTCACGTGACCGTGATGTACGGAGATCAATTAAAAAAATCCAAAAAGGGGATGATGAATGAATAAGTCACTTCTCTCACCTTTTATTAGGCAGTGATCACTAAAAAAGGTAAGGGATAAATTCAGCATGAACACAACATTGCAAATTGAACCCATAATTAGAAACCTATTAAGGGGTTTTGAAAAAAACCCGTTTATTTTCGAGACATAAGAGGGAGTAAATGTTTAAATTGATACATTCATAAGTGATACATACATACATACATACATACAAGATTATCCAGACTAACTTGAAAACTAAAGAAACCTATATTGACAGTTTTGGTGACAGGTATGGTTGATGGTTTTCAGCAGTTTAAAAAAATAATTATCTGTTTGATTGGAAAAAATATTTTTCTTTCATGTGATCATATACAAGGTATTTGAACTATGACCAATAGATGATGAGATTATTTCTGTTCAAGATATCTGGTATTTTAACCCCTTAACTGCGGCAGGAGCAGCTGAAATGCCGTGTTCTAAACGGTTTTGATTATACAGGGTGTCAAAAAATAAACTGCACCATCTAGTTTCTCTTCAAACATTGGACTCTTCCACTTGAAGCTACGGACAGAGAAACATAGAAACAAGCAAAAAAAAAAAACGTCCGCCGAATCTTTAAGTGGAAGTGCCCATTGTGAGACCGACGGAAATTTCCGTCATTCGCAGTTGAGCCATACAACTGCATTGACTGAATTTTTAGTCATCTGCGGTTGCTGGGTTAAAACGCATATTACAGAGAATTCTGCATATTGAGATAATTTGTGGACAGAGTCTTTTAGAAAGCAATAACTGGCTGATAACATCAGACAAAGTATATACACTGGGAGCTGCTTATTGTGATCATTCTGAAACAGGTGTTTTTGATTACAATAACCATTTGAAAAACATCCTCCATGATTATAACGAGCGGTTTACACTGTACAACTTTATATCATCATAAACATGGTGGTGCCTTTCAAGATATTAAAAAACGTAATCGTTGTACTTTGTGGAAAGAGTGTTTCCTGATGTCGATACTAAACTGTCATAGGTATTTAGAGGGGAAAGCGCACATTCAGATTACATCACATCTTATCACTTATAACGATGAGACTTAAATAACAAACTATTTACATAAGTATCGTCATGAGCAATAGCTGTAGCAGCTGTTTTTTAACGTCAGTTGTTGGACATAAACCTTCTTCAAGATTAGCCAGACCTCTCAGTCGAGGGTGTCGGTGCGAATATTATCTGAACTTGGTTAAATAACCATGCTGTCTTTTTTTGTCGGCTGTTATTTTTCATATGATATTTGGGGATCTACATCAAGTCTTGTGATGTCCAGAAGTTGAGATTCTTGCAACACAGCCTGCCTACTACCATTTAAGTTCTCTTGTCCTTTTATTTATAATATCTCCAACCTAACATAATGTCCTTTCTTGCGATGTCTCCACGTGATGTTGAGCAAGTCTCTTTCCTCTGAACAGAGCCCATGTCCTCGGTGAGGGAATTTATCAACTTCTCGTATTGCCTTGACAGAAAATTACAAACTCCTTGGGTATCTCCTCCACGCAAAGGCGGGAAGTGTTTTGATAAGGCATAAATTTTTAAATAGATTCAAATCAATTGATCGAGAGGAAACAAATTAATTTGAAGCCAACGAAGGCAGAACAAAAAAAAATGATGTATGAGACATTCTCCACAATCAATAAGGTAATCAAACCAGTTAACCCATTTTCCATCCCATGAATTATTGATCGCATTGTACTTGATCTAGTGTTTCACGAGCTTTCACATCTAAGGGAACCATCTTGTATAGACTTATGGAAGCCAAGCCCGGTATGGATGATTTTTTTTAATGCAGACCCATGACTAATTTGCATATGATTTGCTACGTCATCGACAGAAGTTTGTCAGAATCATTGTGCAGTCAATGTTGTTGCCAATAGTAAACGCTGGTTGGCCTCCCTCTCCTTGGTTGTACTTAAACGATGTCAATCTATCTTTGAATTTTGCAATCCATGCGTGTACAACCTGCCGTGGTAAAACTGTTTGTCGTCAATGGATCTTACTATCAGGTACACCATCAGCCCATAGAAAACATGCAAACTCGTTGTTCTTCCACTGACAGTAAAAAAAAAGCCATGCTTACTATGGTAGCCCAAAGGCAACATATTAATCAACGATGAATGTTTACTGTAGCGATAATAGACACGACATAATCCCACATGCGTCTGCTCAACTCAGTTCAGTTGTCCTGCAGAAAAATATAATGAAAGTGTGAACAATATATATATATATATATATATATATATATATATATATATATATATATATATATGTGTGTGTGTGTGTGTGTGTGTGTGTGTGTGTCGAAAGATGAAGTTTTTAAAAAACTTCAAGTTTGTAGACAAAACAGGAGTGCTGAAACATTTCTTGGAGGGCTTAATTTTATGCTCTTCCACAGAAATAGAACACTTAGGTGGATGGGAAATTCATGCGTGCATAAATATATCGCTCAAATTCAACCTTACTGACTGTCCAGTGCCGAAGCTCAGCGATAGGATATCGGCCTCCAGGTCTGAAGCGAAGGTTTCAGTCCTGCCTCCTGGTACTGGATAGGAAAATGGAAAGACTATAGCCACACTGAAGAGATGTAATACATCGAAACAGCTGTCTGTGGATGACACAATAATACATATATTTATAGTTTTAAAATCTTTACAGCTTTAAGTACTAAATACATCAGAAAACTTCTTCAAAGTTTATTTTGTCATTTCAGTGATTTATTTCCCAATATCTGTTAATGTAATTATGTAATTTTCTTGAGTGTTTCTTCTGTGTTATACACAGACTTTGATGTCATGGCATTATGTGTTACATTTCTCTTGTTGGAATCAGTTCTTAACCATGTAACCTTTTCAGGGATCTAAAACAATACAGTTATATTAACATGGCAGTGTTGATCAACCCCCACTTTTAGCTGTGATTTTAATATATAGTTTATGTCATACTACATGTACTTGGTTTATCTATATAGGTTATTATCGGGATGTATTGTGTATAGATATTATTTTATAATACACGTAGTTCAATTTTTGTAACATAAGACTTACATACGTAGACTACCCCAAAATATATTTAACGATGGAGGATCAATTAATATAACAATATACGAGACTCGTTGTTCGTGTCACTTCTATTGAGTGTTCACCGATGTGGATATTAAATCTGTAGTGTCGGTTTTAATCTCAGACTACATGCAAATCAACTGATGATATCATCTTTAAGATTTCTAATTACTCAGAAAAAACTTCTTTGAAAAAAAAAACAACATATTCAACCGAATAATCTCTTTCATCAACGTTAAAGTTAATTCTTAGACGTCGGGAACCGTCTCGCTTCCATCAATTTGTTTTTTCCTTTAAATTATCAAATGAATAAGCCTTATAAAAATTGTTGAAACGCAACAAAAACACATTCTAGCTGGTAGTAACACCTCAACGGGTTATTCCATTAATCTACTTCGACAATTTGTTACTATTCTGTCTTCAATCTCCTGATCCGCCCCATTACCTATATATATATGCGTGTGTGTGTGTGTGATATTCTATTAATTTAAGGACACAAATTTTGAACCTGATTCATTCTAGATGGATTACCGCATTGTTTATTCTCATTCTGCGAAAACGCGTTAAGATTCTTAGATTTTACATACAAGGGCTTTGGGATCCTTTGATCATTACCCTCTTAGACATCATAAAATCCATTTGACATCATAGAATCCATTAGAAAACTCAAAAGCCAACGGGCTGGTCATGTTGCGAGAATGACAGACAACCGATGGACATCACAACTCACAACATGGATCCCCAGAGACCATATGTGAAACTGATGCCGACAAAAAACAAGATGAAGAGATGAACTAGACAAATTCAGAAAATGCTGGCTCTGCGACGCCTACGACAGAGAAATGTGGTGGATTTTTGGAAAGGTCCATGTCAAACGACAGACGTTAAAAAACTCATGATGATGATCATCATCCCCCTGACACTGGTTTAGAGGAATTTCCAGGTGATCCATTGAGGGAGGGCTCTCAAAGTGATTATAGGTATCAGATTCCCACACAAAACCGGTAATAATTCAGTGGATTCTATGAGCACTTTGAATGGAGTGCACGCACTAACTAATTAATCATATTGAAAAAAGCAGACGTCAATGATCAAAGAGAAGAGAGACTGTATGAGCAACTTTTAAAAAAAAATGCCTACAAGGGTTTATGGGGTGCGATGCATTAAAATGCATTGTGTGTAATGCATTAAAATGAATTTATTCATAAAGGGGAGCCATGCCTTCTTTAACTTTAAATAAATGAATCCATGTCTCTCTTAGTTTTCTTGACTAAATTACGATGGTTTAAAACTGACTATTCTTCCCCTTTAGACTGCTTTGAGGTGGGGAGAATGTTTAATTGATAAACTTCAGGGAATGATGTTCAAATGGCCACTCTAGGGAGGTTAGTGTTCTAGTGATTCCAGTCTTATTCTGTCTGTAATACTGGCATTAATTCCAGACTATTGACAATCTCATTCTTCCTGATTTTCAAAGTATGTCTACAGTAAAATCTCTTACTTTATATCTATTTGGTAGCATCATTTTCAGAGTATTTATACGGAAAAATTATTTACAATGTTTCACTATGATAAAATAAGTAGCAATGCATTAACGTTTCGCAGTAAACCTTCGCTATAACGGACCTCGATATAATGAGTCCATGTATCCATCCAAAGTGACTGTCCAATTACCAAACGAAGTTCAATAAAAGCGGCGAACACATGGACTACGACGTGCTTTCTTCTTATTTACGTTCGATAAATATAGCGAACATAAGGACCATTTGCGGTGAACACGTGGGCCATATCGAGTTTTGTTCTTATAAACCGAACGATGATCAGTGAACTACTGAACTTACTTCTTATTTACCGAACGAGAGACAACGGGTATAACAAACTTTCGGCTATCGCGACCACCTTTCTTCCAATCAGTTCGAAGTAGTAAGAGTCTTCTGTTCATATTATAGCCCTATTTCATTAGTAATGTTTGTTCTTGACCACTTACAATGACTTTTTACCCGACTTTCAATGTATTTCAGTGGTAAAATAATCATCAAAGCTGTAGTATAGTAAACCATTATCAATGCATTTATGTTATTCATAAAATAACGCTCTTCTTTCGCAGATGATTTCTTCAAATCTACTCATCACCCAATACCCCGATTTTGATGCTCAACATTAATTGAATTCCTCAATTTTCAAATAACGCAAAATTCATGGTTTAATAATCAATCTTCCAAGTCTTTTTGGTTACTCCTCAATCACACTAAATAATTATAGCTATTACAGTTCACTACATTTTTGCTGAAAGATTTCAGGACATTTCAGCGAATCGACTAATTATCTAATCGAAATAATAACTTATGGTTAGGATTAGTTTTAGGGGTTACGGTCAGTCAGTATGTCTGTCAGGGCACAGGTTATTCTATGTTGAGGGCTTTTAACTTCTTGTTTACATTTATTTAGCAAGCACAAATACAGTGAGTTGTGAGTCGTAATACTCATAATTATTTCGTGTGGTAGGGACTAAGAAAAATCATGTCTTTCCTACCAACAGAAATATTGAGTTTTTATTGTAATAGATGAGCGAACTAAGCAGTGGAGTAGCAATAATGTCAGTGAGCAGCGCTATGGTGAGCAAAACTTTGACTACGTATGTTGAAATGCAGTCGTTGCAAAAATACATCCGCAATAATTGTTTAATTTTCCCATTACCACCTGAATTTGCTTCACTGCAATGTACACAATCATTTAAGTGAATGGGGTTATTTTTTTAATAAATCGTACTGTTGTTAAGGCCTTAAAACTCGCCGCCAATAATAACGAATAATATTTGGTTATTTGTATGATGATGACCATTTTCTGTTGTCAAAGGTTTTCGTTGAGTTCCTGTTGAACCTATTAATCGAGTTTTTTTCATGTGATCAACCTGCCTCAGATGGTCTAATATCATCACAATGACAACCCTCACATTTCTCTGAGAGTGTGGCGTAGATTTGTTTGATTAGCGTCTTCAGTTGTTCATTTTTAATTGCAGATGGATGTCATCAGCGCCTGATAAGACCCGGAGTGGGCAGAAACATGAGCAAGTTTGTGTAGCAAATCCACATTCTACTATTTATATTTGATTATTATATATATATATATATATATATATATATATATATATATACACACACACATATTTGATTACATATATATATATATATATATATATATATATATATATATATATATATATATATATATATGTATATACACACACAGACACACACACACACATATATATATAATAGTGAAATATACTATAATGTTGCTGTAGAACACAACTAAGAAATATCTAAAATAGGCCATTATTTTCCAAACAACGCAATATAAGAAACTGTCCATCAAACATAGGTTTCTTCAGTTTTCAAATTAGGCTGGTAGCTGGGCTAACAGGGCTGGTTATTTATGTACCTATCACAGACTGAACGAATGGAGCTAGAGGGCTGAAAAAATGAACATTTACTTCTCATTATATCATGGAAAAACTTTTTCAAATCCCCCACTAAAAATTTTTAGTGAGGGTTTCTATTTGCGATGTGTGTTTATGCTAAAATGGACCTTTATAGTCTTGATACAAATCTTTGTTTTTTCTGTTTTTCAATACTTCCAAATGAGATTGTAGCTGGAGGATAATTTTACGACCTAATTTTATGCTAAATTGATCCCTCACTTTGAATCCAGCAGCATTTATCCTTGTTTGTTGGTTTGTTTGTTTTTTCAACTAAGACTATTTAATCACTGCACAACAAAAGGCAAGAGAAGAAACTTATCCATCGATGGCTCCTTTTTTCTTATTTTTTAATTGATCATCCTCAACGTGACATGCACCAAAAGATGTTGGTCACATTACAGTTTCTACTGAGTGACTAACCAGACCGGTCACTATTTACATAGAATCTGGGCAAAGCAATTACATTAGCGAATATGTCAGTTGTAGCGTTATCCCCCTTTTTTTTTTTACTACGTTCATTTGGCGAAAGTGTAAAGAAATGAAACAAATCTTGCGCTGAAACAATATTCAATCTTATATATTCAAAGACCATACCTTCAGGTATAAAATCGATCTTTTCTTTTCTGATTTTACTCACACAGAGATGAAATAAAAATCGCTTGCTGATTACAATCATTTTTTTCCAAAGATTGGTTAGAACTCTTACAGTGGACGTGCAATAACTTCAAGATTTCTTCTAGTGCAATACACGTTACAAAGGTGCATTCTTGGAAGGGGTTGGACTTTTTTTTTCAAGCAGTGAGTAAACGTTACAGTAAAAGGTGGCAATATTTGGAAGAGCGATGGGCGTAGTCACCGTAGTCGAAAGTGACGCAGGTAATGGAATTGTGGCTGTTTATGTTCCTTTCGCAATTGGGAAAGGCATAAATCCATCTCTTCTCTCCCAATCCAAGGATTAGGAGGCAACCAGCCTAGGAGAAGGGCAACTCCAAACCAGGTAGTGGAGCCCCGTTAGGCGGTTTGACACCCAATTTGATGTCCTTCTTGACGCCAGACGTATCTCCCACTGCTTTTCTGTGAACTACATCAGTGAGGCCGAGATGGGGATTCTGATCCTGGTTTTGACACCTTGGCACCCCAAGATATCCATGCGCATCGCCCAGGCATGTGCCCCGGAGGACACGTTCCATTGTCATTTGAGGCAGAACAGAGGCCATTCAATAAGTTTAGAACTGGTTTCTAGGCTTTTGAAAAATTTGCTTTGTCATCACAATTCCTGTACATATCATTTTGTAATTCAAAATTCAAAATAATATTGACATGATTCCGTAATAAAAAAGAATTCAGAGTGATTAGAAAATGAAAGATGAAAAAAAAAATTCAAATTAATTAGAATTTTAAAGAATAATTAAATAGGTTCATTCTAAATAATTTTCAGATTAAATGGAAGATAAAACATTTTTGCATATCAATGAATATTTCATTAATTCTTCGTGAGTAAAAAAAAAAGTCTTTCTGCAAATACGTTTCTTTTTCAATATGCAATACTTCTTTCTGACATCTGCTTTGTTTCCCTTGCAACTTGAGAAAATGAAGCGAACCTTATACTTAATTATTTCTGATATCTATCAGCTTTTTATAAATTGTACTCTAGAGAGCGAAAGTCAAAGGAGATCGTTTATAGAAACTTATGAAGAAACATCTATGATATTCAATTCATTTCTCTCAGGAACCACAGATCAAAAACAACTCAACTATACACTGCTCTGTCTTATGTTCAAACTAATATATCTGGCGAATATAAACTTCGTTCACTTGCTTATGGTTGAGAAATCGCCGTACACACACGAACACCCACAAATTTCTCCAGTTGTAGTGAGAAATCCATTTTACGGCCTTCGGATATTTATCCGATTACGATGATGGTAAACTGAATTCTACTCCAATGGTAACCACGCTGTAAAGTTGGATTCAGGTGATATCTTTCCCTTTCCATACCATGTCCCTATTGAGTAGCGGACGAGACCATACCGGGTTGAACTCAACGCTTGTCCGACTAATACTCTCAGTCGACATGTTGATTTGTGTTGCCTCTTTTATTTTTTCTCAGTTTTCGACAGCCATAACAGCGCAAACAATAATAAGAAGTTCAAGCGTCCGAAAACCCCTTTGAATGTTAATAACCTTTCTTAACACGAGAATCGCATTCATTTTGTTTTTCTATGAGACGACTTGCGCTATTCTCAACAGACTTGTATATTTTCCCTTAAGGCGTCTCTCCATGCTCTTTAGTTATAATTCAACTTTCAGCAACACACATTACGATACTTTTCACCGTAGCTCAAAAAATCAATCGGACTTTAACTCTTCTACTCAACACTGATTTCTACATGTTCAGCATTTTATTTGTTGCAGTCTCTATTCCAATTCGTGTATCTACATCTCTGGCAGCGTTTATTGAGGTACCAAGGTACTACAAAAAAAAGATCAAATATGTCAGTTGAATTTTGCATTTTTATGGTTATCTTGAACAGATAATGGTAGATGGGAAAGAACAAATAAGTACAATTCCAATGCCTTTGTTTGGTCGGTCTAGTTGGAGACTGACCGACTGCATCCTAAGAGGAACATGTTTCCTTGGAGGTATTCGTCAAATTCATGTCGAAGGCAAGCGTAATTCTCCTGAATAGAAACATTTCCTTTTCTCTCTCTGTCTCTCTGACTGATGCTCTGTCACTCTCTTTTATTCTCTCTCTAATCAATGCATTGTTTCGAATATATCCCTCATTTTCCAAAACGTAATGTATATTTATTTGGATTAATGTTTAGCCACTGACTTGTAACACTCCATGTGGCACAGGTGTCTGCATCGGTGTCCGTCAAAATTCCCTCAGCTAGCTTAATGCACCAAATCTATTACAGGTGCTAAGTGGAATAGCCACCCCCTCTCTCCTCATCTCTTTCTCTCTCTCTCTCTCTCTCATCTCTTTCTCTCTCTCTCTCTGTCTCTCTCACACACACATGCACACACACACACACACACACTCGTATCAAAATGACACATTTGTCAACAACATCCGTGAAAAGTTTCCTGAAAACCTCATTAGTAAAAATTGGTGTAAATATATTTTCCTCGTGAGCTCACTTACTCAAAGAGTTGATAAATGAATACGAAGGACAATTAGATATACACAGCCATGTTGACATATGATTTATGTATTAAATATAGCACTGAAATCAACCTCAGTTATTAAAAAAAAAAAAGGTCTTTATATGTCTATGGCCTAGAAGATGCCTTCAATTCTTATCTGAACTGAATGTTCCAGTGTAAAACTTGTTTGAAAATAATGGAAGCGGATCAAGGGATTTTTTAACAGTTACATCCCCTACCAAGGAGTCATATGTTTAGACATTATTTTGAAATGTTTCTATCATTTTCAATAAGATTTCCTGAATCAATGATCCACCAGTGAAAGAAGGGTTGCTTCAATTTTGGGGTAGACCCAGGGAAAATTTTGGATTGAGGGATAATTTTTCTTTCTTTTTTCCCATATATTTATTTATGAAGTCATCTTTGTCCACATAAACTCCCAAAAAGTCTTCAATGAATTCCAGTCTTATTTTGTGGAGGATGGGCCTTGAATGAAAACGAATTGATCAAAATTTGGGGTGGCCCAAGGATATTTATTTCGATTGAAAATTTTTTTTTGTCCCCGGCAGAAAAAAGTCCCCTGGGGACTATAATTCACTATGGGCGTCTATCATCCTAGCTATTGCTTTTGCCGCTGTCGTTGTCTGCTTTTTTTCTTTTTTTTTCCAATTGGATAACTTCGTTATTCTTTAATATATTTCAATGAAATTTTGTACTTAGGCTTGTGGTGGAATTCAATTGGGTCGGGGGTTGGTCCAATAAGACGGTTTGTTTAGATTTTGTAAGCGTAAAAAGTCAGGCATCTTGGAGTCGACGATACTAATAAACTACTAATTGCCACCCTCTATTCATATATTTCAATTTCGAGATTTTTTTTTATTCATCAAAGTATGCCCGGAAATTAAGCAATCAGAAGTTGCTGTTAACTGTGCAGCGATATATGACCTGATTTTCATTCTTTTTTTTAGTTAATGTCTGTCGTTGACAAAGATGTATGCTCTCTGAGGGATTTTTAGTTATTGTTTTTTTTTATCCATATGTGATAGACAAAACGTTGTAAACGTCTAGATAAGACTTTTCTTCTTAGTACGCTTACGTTGGCGATGAGCAAAATAAACCCATTTGTGTCATTCACTTCACCTTATACTATTTTATCCATAGCTGGGAGGGAAATCGATTCATACCTTCCGCAAAAGCATTTGATCGAAGAGAACACGAACTGTCCCGGTCGGGTTTTTGAACTAAGCTCACAGAGTCCATTGTTCTGAACCATTATCCGTTCGGCCACTCCGCACCTCCCTTGATGAAATTGAGATCATTTAGTATGCAAAATTATTTGTCACATACACATTTAACATAAAGACAATTCCAATAAATATTCTTTTTTCCTTTTTTTTTCTTCCCCCTCACGATTCCATGATTAGTTCATAAAACGGTTGCTTCGTTTTATCAATCGTTGACGTCAAACACACCAAGCGCTAATGGATACACAACAAAATTTAATTGAATCGTGTCCCGCTCGAATAGAAAACGGAATTCGTCGTCTTTTTCACTGGCAATCGTCTCGAGGGCCGTTTGAATCGGTGTGATTCTATTTCGCATCGTTTCAGTTGCAAATTAATTAGGATAACAAACAAGTTTGTTTTTTTGTTTGTTTAAACTGATACATTACGGATCGAACGTAGGATGCCAACATACTCTCAATCTTAACGCACAGTAGAAATCCTCATTTTTAATCCCCGTCCAAGATTCTACCACTGGTTCTCGATAATCAGTTTTGCTATTCTGTGCTTTCCCCTGGCCCATAGCAGAATAAGGTTAGATTCAGACAAAGAAAAAACATTTCAGCATCAACTACAACATCATCTTTTGTGGGCATTATTTCCCAATAAGAAATAACAAAGCGAAAATTGCTATGTATCAGATGTTAGAATGATATAACACACTTAATGGCATTCAGCAACGTTTGTAAGCAGAAACGAGTCCTATTTGAGTTCACCGATCATATCCACAATAACAAGTATCCTTTCCATTGACTTTAGCCGCTAAAACCAGCGTTATTAAATTTATGCACCTGCTACAGAGTGACGTTGAAAGGAAACCTCTTTCAAATTATTTATACAGCACCTCATTACTGTCAGTTAGGCTAGCAATACTTTTTTTTACTAATGAGAGCCCCTTTCTGCTAGACTTCCAATGCAAATCTATAGTAAGATTATATGCAATGCTTTTCTGTATTGAATTATCAGCAACGCATTTTATGTTATGCATACACTATCTCTATTCAGCCATAAATTCTTGACCACTGACTATCCCTTTCTTCCTATTTTGTAAAGCACTCCAATGGAAAATCATTAGCGATGTATTCACGTTATGGATATTCTAAAAAAAATGGAATCACTACTCAGGGTGCCTTCTTGTTAGGGTTGGACACGTCATATCCGTTTTTTGTATGTCTGGGGCGTTCTTCGAGTATTTCCGTGATTTCAGTCGAATCTGTTGGCCGATCAAGTATTGATATCAATAGCATCGGAGAGCCTCTCCTCATAAGAGACTTGTTTGAAAGATAAAGATGAAGATGATTCAAGGGACAGAACTCTGAAATATTCCGACAACATAGATGAAAAATCTTTGGCCAAAATCCTGTTAATTTTGAAAATGTTTAACTGAATTAATTCGAAATTAATTGGATACTTTTTGCATTTTCTTTACACTAACATACAAACGTATATATATATATATATATATATATATATATAAATATATATATATATATATATATATATGTGTGTGTGTATATATATATGTGTGTGTGTGTGTGTGTGTGTGTTACTTTGCATGCTGTCTTAGAATGAAACTGATACAACAGATTAGATATTCACATGGGTGAATACTGAATTGAAGTGGCACGAAAAACAACTCACGTCCGTCAAACTTATTGATCCCACATCATCTAATATGTTTTTGAGTAACCTATGTAAATAGCCGTGTGTATAAAACCAATTGAATGATTTGTAGTATAAAATAAAACTCATATACAATACACTATAATAATACCCTACATAAGAAAACAAACTACGTGTAGTATGGCGCTGACTGGGAGGTGGTGTTTGATCAACACTGCTGGCGAGCCATGTTAATATAACTGTTGTTTTTTTTTATCCTTGTAACGACTACATGGGAAACAAGCGATGATCTCAACAACAAAAAATACACATAACATAATATCAAAGTCAACACGAAAAAACACTGAAAAAAGTTACGTTAATTAGATTAAGATATTTGCAAATAAATGACTGAAATGACACAAAAAATTGATTTTTTTTATTGAGTGCTTAAAGCTGTAAAGCTCTCTAGACTATATACACATACACACACACATACACACACACACACATATATATATAAACATATATATATATATAGACAGAGAGAGAGAGAGATGGAAATAGAAAGTAAACAGACCAAAGTAAATGGTATAGAAATGATTAAAAGGCAAAAATGGAAATGGGCAGATCACCTGGTAAAACGTAAAGATAACATGCTGCAAAACGTTAGCAGATTGGTGCCGTAACGACAGTGAATTCAGTAGGAGAAGACAAGATAATGAGGTCATCATCATCATCAATCATCAGTCCACTGATGAAAGAAGGCTTTTCCTAGCTCCCTACAAACCGTGACTGTGCTAACCCCTAAAATGTTTTATCTGAAAATCTTTTATCTCATACTCCCATCTTACGTCTGGTCTTTTCTTGCGATATATATGTATATATGTTTTTGAAGCATCAGTCAATGGACAATTTATATGCGACGGAATGTAATGATTATGAAGACATTTGATTTGAAACCAATTCTCGACACAGATTTTACTTGGTATCAAATCTAGCGGCCTTGAATCGCGTAAATAAATAAAGAAATGAGCGTTGTGCAAACCTGCGTTTACTTTGGAAGCGGCCTTAGATGCAGACTCTGCTCTTACTTCTGAGCTATCAACACTCTCATGGCAAGGCAGGAGTCCGAAACGCATATTTAACTTATTTGATGGTCGGAAGCACAATTATTTTTCCCTCTGTCGACGGTATGAAAGAATGTTTCCCTGCACCACGCTCATTTCTTACTTTCTAACATGATCTAAGGCCGCTTGGTTATTTACTGAAAGAAATCAGTGCCGAAAATTAGTTGCTGATTAAATGTCTTTATAATTATAGGTATATATATTATAAACGTTATCATAAATTTATAATTATTATATGTGCATATGCATTGTGAACGTTATTATGAATAGTTTTGATGGATCATATATCCATTTCCATTTCTATACATATATAATTGAATCATCCACAGACAACTCTTTAGTGTGGCTATATACTATTCATTATCCCTTCCAGTACCACGAAGTTGGATCGAAACTTTCGCTTCAGACCCAGAGGCTGGCATTTTATCTCTGCCCTATGCAGAACTGGACGGTATATTTACTTACGCACAATTCCCCATCCATTAGAGTGCTCTATTCCAAAGTTCGAAGATCTGGCAGTGTGAATTTCGTCGTCAACAAGGAGTGGAAAATAATTGTTTGTAAATTAAGATCTTTTCCACTGACATGTTTTTTCATCAAAGTTGTAAGATCAAATGGAGTAATATTCAAAATATCTGTTTCATTCAACAATTTTTTTACGCTATCACAATGCGTGTATGACAAACTCGTTTCAATTTATAAATAATGCAAAACATTTTTAATACCATAACAATACAGCAATTTCGCTTTGTTGCCCCTCATTGTGCGATAACGTCTACAGGACATGGTATTGTAATCAATACAGAGGCGTTTTCCTTTGTCTAAATCTAACCTGATATTGTTACGGACCACGGGAAAACACAGAAAGACTTATTGAATTATCGGGAACTGATGGTAGAAGCTCGAGTGGGAGTCAGAAATGGGGATTTTACTGCACACTAAAAGAGAGCGTGTGTTGACATCCTACGTTCGATCCGTATTGTATTAGTTTAAAAACTTGTATGTTATCCTAATTGATTTCTAACTGGAACGAAGTTAGAATTACGCCGATTCAAACGGCCCTCGAGGAAAGTGTAGGTGAAGAAGGGAGATACATTTTCGTTTTTCCTTTCGTACGGGACATTATTTGATTGAATTTTGCTGTGTATTAATATCTGGCTGTATGCCAGAATTTCGTACCAAACATGCTGTAATTAAGCAGATGGGTACCTCTTACAGTGGAAGTCATTGTACATTAAAGGTTGACATCAGAGGTCATTCAAAGTCACCCTAAGTCAGTTCTGATTATGTCTACTTAATTCTTCAAGTTGTTGACCACGATATCACATGTATAAAATTCAGTGAATCTTTCGGAGCCGAAAGTAATGTGAATTTGACCTAAAAGTGAATCCTTTCATTGAAAAGGTAATGCATAGAAGTCATTTAAGGTCAATTTTCTGGTCACATCGAACCAATCTTCCCAGTTGCCGGCCACAATATTGCACCTATGAAACTGAAATTTGGCATAGAGGTAAATCCTTTCATGGTGAGAGTATTAGGCAAGGAGGTTAATCGTGGTCAACAGATTTAATTTCTGATTATTTCTACCCAGTTGTCCAAGTTGTTTGACATAATTCTAGCACTGGGGTAGATCTTTTCACGATGAAGATCATAGACGATGAGAGACTGATCTTGGCGTCCATTCAGGTTCACCTGAGGTAATTTATGATCATTTCTAGTTGGCTCAAGCTATTCTAACGTAGTTTTGAGTTCGCTATGCAGTACAAAATTGTTTTTGAGTCCATAAATTGTAGAGCAGATAAAGTTAAATTCAATTGAATCGGGAGTTTCGACTCCTGTGGTTATTGGAGGTCAACAGAGATCAATTAGGGATCAAAATAACTCTTTGAGTCATTTTACTGTGAAACAAGTGCATGCTTGGGGGTTAATAAGTATGTGAAATTAACTTGGATAGAAAAAAATGATAAGATAGGTAATGCTCACTTTCATATGATTAATATTTGTGTCATCCGCAGACAGCTGTTCCGTTGTATTACAACACTTCAGTGTGGCTATAGACCATCCAGTATCGCTTCCAATTTTGCTAGGTAGGGTCGAAACCTTATATATATATATATATATATATATATATATATATATATATGGAGCAAACTCGCTACACAAACATGTTTTTATCCAAACAGAGCAGAAACATAAACGTTAATGTGTAGCGAATCTACTTCCAACAATATTTCCAGCTCTACTCTGAACCAACTTAACACTTTAAGTTTAAAGATGACTTTTTTGAACACTTTACGAAATGTTTGTTCAACTAGGATACGTCAAATACTTGTTGATAATATTCATATACATATGCCAATACATATAACATTCGTATGCATCTACTAATACATATAGTACTCATATTCCTGCGAAGAGGCTCTCTTTCTGCCGTTAATGTCTTAATGTTTTGGCTCATTTGATTGTATTGATTTAAGACATTCAGAAATCTAGGCAGACTCACGTACTTCAGCTGATATAAAAATGAACCCTAAAAGGGAAGCACTGTCTCAAATAAAACCTCTTTGATAAGTTGCCTTTTAATGTTGATAGAATAATTGATTTATCCAGAAGTTTTGGTATTTAAAAACGCATCATTCTAGTTCAATATTCCTCTATTATTTAAAGTGGGATTTTTTTTTAAAGATATTGTCTTGAAAAAAAACACACTTTTTCCCTTCCATGTTTCTATTTAATATTAAACTGTTTCGGTGAAAAATTGATATCTTCAAGAATATTTACTGCTTGAACATAAAAATCGATCGTAGTAACAGTCCATTCTAAAATGGATCGAATCCCACGTTACTAAACGCACAAGCACGAAAGATCACCTTATATACAAAGGAAAACAGGTCTGATTAGTCTCTCAATAGAAAACAACACATGACAAACGTCTTCTGGCAGGGTGCCGTGTTGAGGTCATCAATTAAGAAATTGGAAAAGGGGGGTGATCAATGAATGGTACTTTTCTTGCCTTTGCCGGACAAACACTAAGGAACCAATTTAGCATAGACTTTCATTGTAATTTAAAGAACCCTACCAAGAACTCAATTTTTGAGGAATTTAGAAAAATAAGCAAAAAGTTCTAATGAGGAGTCAACTTTGAAAATTCCAGCCTTCTAGCTCCTTTGATGTGGCCTATACGCACAATGCATTCATAGATAGACAGCCAGCCAGACAGGATTGAAATAGGTTACAAAAAGTCTATGGAAGCAAAAGGAATAATCGTGAAAATGAGAGAAACACAGGATTTTATTATTATTATTTTTTTTTTACAGGGAATCTTTCATTCTTGTAGACTTTCATTCACCCACGTCAAAATGCGTGACATTTGAAACCAAAGAACCAACAAAATCAAATTTAGGGGAAAGAAGTAATCATTAGGAACGGATTCAACCAACTTTTTCAATCAGCTTGTGAAGCTTCGACGGACCTAGCTATCCCAAAGTGAATATAAACAATCACTCGTGTAAAAGGGTGGAGAGACGACATCGAAAAGGCAAGAGGACAACCTCTGGAGACATTGGATCGATAGGTGTGGCATTTAAAACGATAAAGTCTCATAGCCTGTTCGTCCCACCGTCTCCACTGCCCCCTCAGGGCACTTTGTACTACGAGTGGAACGTAAAATAAATAAATTACAGAACATTGAAATGACTTTTTTTTTTCATCAATTAAAACCTAAAGAGATTATCGAAGGACGGAAATAAGTCTGGAAAAATTGCCACGCGGGATTGAATGAAATTGAATAAAATAGGTCTGGTTAGTCACTAAATAGAAACTGTCACGTGGCTGAGGTCTTTTGGCTGCATACAATGCTTGAGGTATTCTATTATAATTCGGAAAAAAATGAATAAGTTACTTCCCTTGTCTCCCGTTGGATACTAAAAAGCCTGAATTTGCAAACAAAAAAAAACCCAAAGAAAATAAAAAGGTTCCTAATGTAGTCAGTCGTAAATAAATGTCCGATTTAGCATAAACTTTCATTGTGAATTGAAAATATCTCTAAAAACCTATACAATGGACGGGCTAAAGACGAAATGTATTTTCAAAGAAGCAATAAGGAGTGACCGTTAAAATTTTCATCTCTTTAATTCCATTTTGCAGACTTGTACACGTGATATATACATACAAAGTCAGCTAGCCAGGCAGTCAGACCTTGAAACTGGATGTAGACAGTTTGGGTTGACCATTGCTAATTAAAAGCATTAAATAAACTATATATATATATATATATATATATATATATATATATATATATATATATATATATATATATATATATATATATATACTGAGTTAGTACATGTGATAAACTATATATATATATATATATATATGTATATATATATATATATATACTAAGTTAGTACATATGATAATCTAAATATATATATATATATATATATATATATATATACTGAGTACATGTGATAAACTAAATATATGTATATAAATGTATATATATGTACTGAGTTGTTACATGTGATAAACTAAACATATATATATATATATATATATATATATATATATATATATATATATATATATATATATACATGTATATGCATATATATATATATAAACTGAGTTAGTAAATGTGATAAACTAAATATATATATATATATATATATATATATATATATATATGCGTATATATATATGATAAACTAAATATGTATATATATATATATATATATATATATATATATATATATATTTATAAACTGAGTCAGTACATGTGGCACGGGATTTAATCCATTTTAGAGTGGACTGCTGATTCGATCACTTTTAGATCATTTACCGTGAATATTCTTGAAAATAGTTTGATATTAAAGAGAATTTATGGTAAGAAGATATTTTATTGAATTTTCTTTTTGCCAATTTGTAAGTGTGGTGTAGATTCTATCAAATTTGTTGGGAAGTGCCGGACTAAATAGAACAATTCCTTTTCTAAAACTCTTGTAGAAATAATGGAGCAATGTTGAGATAGAATTATGTGCCAGTAGATGCCGGAACTTCTAGATTAGTAAATTAAATTATATATATATATATATATATATACATATATATATATATATATATATATATATATATATATATATATATATATATATATATATATATATATATATAAAACTGAGAGGCTCTGGTAGCCAAATCTGGATTGTACGGGAGCAGACAGCTGTTAAAATTGAGATTAAAGAGGTACTATTCAAGCATTAACAATACAGCAAACCCATGCAATAATGAACTAATTAGGGAGAAAGCCGAAAGAAAATTATCTGTTTGTCGTATTCAATGTATATCGTTTGATAAATCCAGAAAGACAGGTCGGTTGCCCCTCTTTCTTTTTTAAAATGAAAAGTTAGTCCGGGACACTAACGTTTTCAGGGATCTAAAGTCTGATCAGTACCAAGAGTAATCGCTTGGGAACACCTTTAGAAACACTACATTGGAGCACCTATCTATATATGCTTGCTCATATCTATCTATCTATCTATCTATCTACTAATCCTTGTTCATCTATCTACCTATTTCCTTTCTTATCTATCTATATATCGATCGATTGATTTATGTATTTTATGAGTCTCTGCATATCTATCTATCTTCCTATCTTAGTTTTTTTAATGCATTTATCTCAGCCTGTCCGAATATATATGCATGTATAATTAACGCTCCCTTATTCAGGGTTGAGCACTCGGTAAATCCTTCATTATAAGCTTATGCAATGCTCTTCCAACTCAGGAAGAGAGCACTCTGGTGGATGAGGAATTATGCATGAGTGTATATATTGCTTAAATTCAACCTTACTGACCGTCCGCTTCTGCGTAGGGCAGAGTTAAGATGCCAGCCTCTGTGTCTGAAGCGGAGGTTTCGATCTCATGGTACCTCATGGTACTGGTTTGTGTATTTATTTGCTGTCCCACCACAGCAAAATATGACACAAGGTCCAGCCTAATGTGGTAAAAATAGGAACCATCCATCCAAAAATGACTCCGGTCGACGTGGCTTTGGTTTGCAAAGCAACCAATGCAACCTCGACCACGAAAGCGTCAGGACAAGTCCTGACCTGCTCTGTTAAGTGCAATGGAGCGGTGCTGCCCCGGAGCAACGGATCCCCCGCAGCTGAAGAGTTGTAATACAACGAAACACTGTCTGTGGATGACACAATCATTTAATTATTATAATATATGTACATATACATATCAATGTGTTTGTTTTTGAAATTTCTATGCGCATGATTTATGATTTTGTGTGAAAAAGTGTTTTCATACTTTTACCCGTCTTTATTAACACAATAAGATACTCTATTTTGTTTTATGAATAGTCAATTGTTTGAAGGTGTTCCAGGGTAAAGAAAAGAAGAAAGATTAAAGAAATAACGGAAATGATAAGTGTTTGTGTCCCTTTCGGTAATTTCTTCAACAATAAACCTCAAAATTAGACACAAAGACTACAGACAAATATCACGGATAGCCTACTCAAATGTATGAACGAATATAATGAACAACCTACTCATTCTCTCTCTGACAGTTTTTCTTTTTTTTTTGCAAAGCTGTGTAAATATCTAAACAATAAATGTTAATGATAAATACAGGCTGCGTGTCATCAAGTGCAGATCGTGCCACCAACGTTGTACTTAATGACTCTCCATTCTCGCTGTGGTTGCGTTTCATCGGTTGGTGCCAACGTTATACACTCCGTTCAAAAGATCTGACTCGAATCATCATTGACTTACGTTGTATTTGAAAAAATGTTACTTACGCCAACATGAAAAAATTATTTTAATTTGTTAAACCTGAATTTATTTGTTTGTCTCAAAGTATATTTACTCAACTAAGCCCTGGTGTACGGTGCTTTTTATCTTGGGTGTGCTCTGTGTTACGGATGAACAAAAAAGCAAAAATATTTTAGTGTCTGTAGAAGCAACAGACGGTTAAAAAACATTTTGGTACTGTACAGAGAAGGTGGTCCAAATTATGAACTGTAAACTTTCACACCCCTGCTCATTTGATGTTACACACGGCGAACAAATACAAAAAACAAAATTTGGATCGGACACTATTATCCTCTGATCATCATCATCATCCTTTTTGCGAACGTTGTTGCACATAGACTTTCCCCAGGATTCGTCAGACTCCTCTATCATGGGCGTCGTGGAGCTAATATTGTCTGAACTTGTCTACTTTGTCTCGCCATCTTTTATTTTGCCAGAGACGGTTTCGTATGTGATCTCTAGGTCGTGAGTTGTTATGTCCAGCAGTTGTCTGTCGTTCTAGCAACCAGACTAACCCATTGCCATGTTGGTCTTTTAATGGATTCTATGATATCTAAGACTCCTGTTTTTTTACTTCCTGATATATTGTGCTATCTTGTGATGTGCACGTTGCATATTTCTCAGTCTGGCAGGTCAGTCTCTTGGTTGGGTTCCATGTCTCAGCTCCATAGGTGACTATGGGGAGGATGCATTCGTTGTAGACCCTTCTTTTTAGGACTGATGGGATTTTCTCGTTCTCCAAAGCTGAACTTGTTCTATCGAAGACTTGCTATCCTACAGCGATATTCAGTTGATTTCTTCTTTTGAGGATTTCATAGAGATTCATTGTCCAAGGTAGATGTAGTGATCTATTTTTCATTTTTACTTTTGTTGCATATGACCTTTGTTTTGCTGAAGTTGAAGGCGAACTTTATCGCTTTCTTGATTCAGTTCGTCTAGAACTAGTTGGCGGTTATGAAAAAAAAAAGACGTTGTCGTCTGGAAATCTGAGGTTGCTTATGTATTCGTCGTCTATTCAGATTTGTTCACTTTCCCAGTCTAGGTTTCGGAATTTCATCTCGAAGCAGGCTGTAGAGATTTTGCATGAGCTTTTATCTCCTGCCTTACCTCTATTTTTGAGCTGAGAGGGCACCGAGTCTTTATGTAGCCTAATAAAGGAGCTGCTGTGACGGTATAAATGTTGTAATATTCTGAGATATACAGGGTTTACACTATGAAAGGTGATAACATCAATGACCTTGGGAAATTTCTGATGAATCAAAGGCTTTTTTGAAGTCGATAAATGCTACAGCGAGTGGAACTTTATATTCTACAGTTATCCCTTTGAGTTGATTTATCGAATGGTGATAGTCAATAGTCGAGTAGGTTTTTCAATAGCCATCTTATTCCTGCGTTTGGTTTTCATCTAGCGTTTTGGTGATTCGGTAGATGAAAGGTTTGTAGTATTTCTCTAATATCTACAATTTGGACCTCCTTCACTACACTGTGCCAAAAAGGCATCAACAGCCCATTGATTTTCACAGATGACAACACCATATGTAACTGACTTTGAAACAAACTAATAAATTTAAGTGTAACGAATTCGAGTTATTTTTTTAAGTAGTTGTAAGTAACACTTTTATCTATCAATAATTACATGTGTAAATTATAAGGTTATAGAATTAATCTTTCAAGGCATATTAACAAATAGAAATTTGTAAATTTGAAAGTATCAACTCTCAAGAAAGGTTTCGTCAGTTTTCAAGCAGACCCTGTTGGTTAGCTGGCTTTGTATGTATCACGCGAACTGACTGCGCCAATGAAGCCAGCGGGCTGGAAAATCATTCCTTAGTATGTCTGGAAAAAACAGTTCTATTGTTGCTACTTTCTGATTCTTTACCTAAACAAGTTTTGAGGAAGATGTTCAATTTATAATGTAATTTTATGCTAAAGGAGTCCCTTAGTTTGTGTCCGTCGGTGTCCAGGCTTATAAGATCAAAAAAGGGTCGTAGATCTCATATTTCTAGTACTTTCCTCAGTATTCTTGCAGTCCCTTGTATTGTCTCGATGCTGTCTTTATTATTATTATCATTATCATTATTATTATTATTACTATTATTACTATACCTATTATTATTATCATTATAATTATCAATATTATCATTATTACTATTATCATTACTACTATTATTGCTATCATTATCATTGCTATTATCATTATCATTATTATTACTATTACTATAATTATTATCATTATTACTATTATTATTACTATCACTATTATCATTATCATTATTATCACTATTATTATCAGTATTATTACTATTATTATTCTAATATTTATTATCATTATCATTGCTATTATCATTATTATCATTATTATCATTATTACTATTATTATTACTATTATTATGATTATCATTTTATCATTATTACTATTATTATTATTATCATTATTACTATTATTATCACTAATTATGACTATTACCATTATTATCCTTATTACTATCAGTATTATTACTATTATCATTACTATTACTATTTATTATTATTATTATCATTATTATCATTATCATTATTATTATTATCATTATTATTGTTATTATTATTATTCAAAGTGAAATAATGTAATTGAGGTGTTTTTGGTCAAGGTTTAATTCATCTAAAATTTCCCCTTAAACAATCTATCACTTTAGGCGATCTTTCACATAACAATAGACGAAACTTTATTTGTATTTTTATGATAACCATCAAAGAAGAGACGGGTCATATATTAGTAAGTGACATTTGTATCGACGATGAAAAAAGCTGCAAGGCAGCCAATCAGTATCAGACAAAATGTTCAACAATTTTATCAGATGCTAAGACCTTAAAATAAGGTTATATTCTGAACAAATCAAATTTTCCAAAACTCCAGTCTCCAAGGATACTAGCCTGGAAAAATATCAACTTGTTATAATAAGGTTATGAAACCGGTGATTTCGTTAAAAACTTACGGATTTAGTGAAATCCCTGAACATTTCCGTAATTTCTGGCCTTCCCAGCGATATGTGCTGGCCTGACCAGTAAAGGTGGGTGTGCGACTGTGAGTGCCCCATCCTCATTTGATTTCATGATATATATATATATATATATATATATATATATATATATATGTGTGTGTGTGTGTGTGTGTGTGTGTGTGTGTGTGTTCGTTTATGTGTGCGTGTGAAAGAGAGACAGACAGAGAGAGAGCAATATTTTTCATCAGATTCATGTGCTCACTTTTGGCCGTAGTAATTCACACACCAAAGCCGACAATTGGATTTATAGAGAGCTTATGTTTTATTGTCATGTTTACTTCGAGGTTAAGGTTATGGCTTTTGCTCTAAGAAAAACATGGTCAGGTCAAACAAAATACGGCAACTAACATATGCACTGACTGAAAGAGAAATTCACACCAGCAGTCCTTGTGCGACAGAAGGAAACTGAAGTTCTAGTTAGACATTATAGTAACGGTGTATTAGTTTGGTGCATAAATAATTGCAGTTTTTCAACACCAACTTTGTGAAAGTATATTTCAGCTTAGTTCAAAAGTTATTAATCCAAATAAAGACTTTTAGAATCTACACACGTCACCAATTAGAAATGCGTCCATTCATTACAGAAGCAATTCTGAGGTTCTGGGATTTATGGATTTTTTAAAACCTTTCCCTTGCAGGAAGTGGTCGAAATACTTGGAAAAGTGACAGTCAATCAGAGAAAGATCTCGTGAGTAAGCTGACTGAGGTAGAGTTTCGTAGCCTTGTTCGTTCAATCTCACGACATGCAAGTTTTTTTTTATTTTAATTATTCAGGGTCATTTGCACGACATATTTCGTTTCTTTACATGTTCAATTCGGTGTAAATGTCGAAGAACTGTTGGATGGTCAACATTTAGTTCTTCTGCAACCTCTGGAGTTTGTTTTTTTTTGCGTGGGTCTGCTTCAGTAATGTCCCTCGATTTGATGTCGTCAATCGCTGAGGGACGTCCACACCTTAAAGGCCTTTATCCCTGTTTGGATATATTTGGAACCAATGTTAATCAGTACGTTCGTTGACCGTTGTCTGGCCAAACATTTCGTTGATATTGCAAGCATTTTCTGGTGATGTCACATTTTGAACTCATACAAAAAAATTGCCCGAATTTGCTTCTTTTTCATTTTTTATTTGGCCACCCAAAATGGATCAGAGTATATAAAGTAAAGACAATATTCATCTTGAATAAACAGGGCAAATTTATGCTATATATTCATATATTACATGAACGTAGTTGAGTAATAGTTGATTAAAAAAGCATCAAATTTTAAAATAACAAAAATTGTAATTATTGTACATAAATAGAACCACATTCTAAAACTATTTTTTGAATTTTAGTAGTTCTAACCCTAACTTGACCAGTATGTACTGCAGAAATCAGCTTCACCTAAACTATGTTCAACCAGGGTCAAATTACACTTATAAACTAATGATCATCCCCGGCGTTTGGGCAGCTTTGAGATTTTTACAAACAAGCAAAGAACCAAACAAACATCCGTAAGATAATTGTAATAGATGAAGTAATTCTCTCTTATTTCTTGTTTTTTTAAATCATGATGGTTTACGATTAAACATCCTACTTTAGACTCCCCTTGAGGGGGGATCTTCACCTGCAAAACTTACGTGAGGAGGATGTTCAACCGACCACTATGGTGGGGTGTGATGGTGAAGAGATCAAACCATGACATCAAAAAATGTGTTTGTCCGATTATCCTATTTAAAACCGTGAATCACTAGTGTTCAATTTGAGGATGCAATTATCGGAATATTATAAAAAGGTCAGGGTTAGAATTAGGTTAGAAATTGGGATTTCGGTTAGGGATTACCATTAGAGTTGTGTTAGTTTAAATTTAAGTTTAGGGGTCGGAGGTTGGTTTTGGATCATGATCATAGTCCTTAGGCTGGAGTTAAGGTTACGTTACGCCGAGGTTAAAGTAAAATTTTGGCTTGTTGTTCGGATTAGGGTTAATATCAGGATAAAGTTCAGGTTAAGATTCGATTTAGGGTTATCATTTAGGTTAGGGTTAGGACAATTTTAGTTTCTGCACCCATAAACGTAACGCAAGCTCTAACCACATTATTGCTATTGGCTTATTTCTCGTTTGCAAAGATCAAGGGATAATACTCTGTCTAACTTTTGTGGACGCAATGTTGTCTATTAAGCTTAATCCTTGCGGTGCATACTTATCGGCATTTTAAACAAATCCTGTGATGGTAGATTTGTTTTGTTTTCTCTCCTTTGGTCTGTGCTGTTTTCTAAATTTGGAACTACACGTGGAGTTCGAATCCAGGCTTGGTGTCCTTTCTAAAGGAGCTCAGTGAAGTGATCACAAACTAACTCTGCCAGGATTTGAACTATCGCCAAAGCCATTTTCTATGCGAATTTACGCCAACTTTACAACAACTCACGTATAAACGTAAGCCCGAACAAATACACGCATCTAACTACGCACAGTGTGGCAGTTCTTTCTCAGCGAAAATAAAAGTGATTTATTTTTTTTTCTCTCTCTCTGTCCGTCTGGTCCCAGCAACTAATACGTCAATGCTGTCAGCTGCCAGTTCTGATGCAATTGCTTTTGATACTTGAACTCTTTATACACTACAAGATTTTAAGGAAATTAATGATTGAAAAAATAACTATTTTCTTTTCTTGTTCCTTTTGGTGGTCGTGAGTTCAATCCTCAACTTGTTAAACATAAATTCTATGTAGCTACCTTTTTAATTAACATATGTATATAGAGAGAGAGGGAGAGAGAGAAGGAGATAGAGATAGAGATAGGAAGGTACTAGTCTTACAAAAAAAAAGGATTTTCAAAAGAGACCGAAATTCTTGATTGAAACCAGACAGAAAGATAATTCTTTTCTGTGAACACACACACACACACACACACACACACACACACATATATATATATATATATATATATATATATATATATATATATATATATATATAAGTGAAGAGTTATGGATGCGACTAACTCAGGAGTGAAAGCATATGGAGACTACATTTGTTAATTAATTCACAAATTGATGTATTAGTATGCTCTACATATTTTGCGAAGGGTTTCCATCTTCAGTAGCATGTGTGTACCTTTTAGTGGATGAATGGTTAGGTTTCCATAGAAATACAAATTCAGCATCAGATGTTTTACTTAAAAAGCAAAAATGGCAATAAAAAATGAGGAATCGTAAGTGGTTATAATGGTGAGACCCGACTGTTCTCTGCATGTGAAGAAATCTGAGGTGGTTTGGTTGGAACTTTTGTTAGAGGTAGTAGCAGCAGTTAGGAGTATATAATTGGTTGTACTGGCAAAGAGAGGTGAGCATTCTTAAGAATTGGTTTTCATGCTTATTGGGAATCTAGGTCATGGTTTTGGTGTGCAGTCGTTGCATATATATGTTTAAATGTCAAATTACCCATAGGTGCATCCATAACCAAACTTGATGGATATCAGTGGTGCTGTAGAACTGTAGGTGTATTGATAGTACGTCTGGTAATAATGGGGGTGAAGTATTGCTAATTTTTTAGAAGTATTCCAGTGTTGGGCAATGGATTCGAGGCTATTGTCAGTAGTAAGTGGTGGGATACAGGTTAAAGGGGATCCTTGTTAGGTATGACCGAGTAACTGTAGGGGAGGGCATGTTCTGTAACCTTAATGGTTATTATAGATGTTTTGAAAAGTAGGATAGCTTTACGAATATGAGCAGTGTGAATAAACAATACATGGTTGTCTGAAGCCAGGGGTCTATTTTACAATGTGTGATGTTCCCAAAGTTTGATATCCATTTAAGGAAGGTTAGGTATGGATAAGGCAAGGTGAGTTTGTAATATTAGTTATATGTAGATGCGGGTCCAGATTATATAGGTAAGGCTTTTATGCAGAATAAGGTTATATGTATATTAAGGAGTGTTTGCATGCATATTTATGGGGTTGAGTGGGAGTATAGTATTTGATGCAGCTATATGAATAAAATGATTTGGTAAACATTGAGTAATTAGGAGTTTGTACCAAAATTGTGGCTGGGGTTATAGAAGTGTTATTTAACTAGGAGTAGATTGGGATGAATGGGTAATTTAATTTTGTGCCTAGAGTCATTTAGTTGAACTGCTTCTCTGGTGTGCCTATGTATTGCAGTTGGCATTTGATACATTCTAGGGCGTAGATGACATGTATTGCATCCGCAGTTTGGATTATAGTAGAATTACAAATTCTTATTAGTAGTGGGGCTAGTGAATGTATTGGTGTACTTAAGGCAGTTGCAACGTAGAGTATTTCTATTGTTGCAGGTTTGAAAGAATTTGAGAGATTTAGGAATGGTATTACGTGGGACTTTGTTATTAATTATTGTGTTACTACTAATCGTGTCTTTAATATTGTCTGAGGTTGTCGTGTGGTTGGAGCTGTTTATTGTAATTGTTGCTATTGGTTTTAATGTCCTCTATAACTGCTTATTCAAATGATTGGATAGTTATGTCAATATTCTTTGGGGTGAATTATTTGTTCGGGTCTTTGAGTGGGTCTAAAAGGTATTTATCGTAGATGGAGTTGCCAGAGTGTGTCACCCAGCTTAATTCTTTAGAAGAAGTTATTAATACTATTATTTAAGGTATTTTTGTTGAAGAGTGGGGTTGGGTCAGCATTTCAGGCCTTTATTAAGGAGTTTCTGTGTATCTCTAGTGAATCTACGTTCACTAAGGTTGATCACGTTTCCTTCTTGGTCGTCCTTGAACTAATAATACATTATTGCTGGGTTTTTTTCTAGTACTCTGAAGCTCTTATCAAGGATGTTGATATGTTTTCTGGACCCCTCCCATGTTTAGTGACAGGGTTTGGGGTTTGTCTCAGTATTTGCATGTATGAAATGATGGAGAGTTTACTTTTAAGTCGGGCTGTTGGTCAGTGTTGTTCATTGAACGTATCTGATTGGTCTGCGTGTAGGAGAGTGAAGGGATATGTTTGTTGCGTCCGTTATTCGGAGGGGAGGGGTGAAGGGATGGTAATTGTGGTGATTTGTGTTTTAGTATGTTGTAGATGATTATAGTGGTGACTAGTGTTGTTAGCAAAATTATTCTTGCTATCGTGTTTGTATATATATTTTTGTTTCTGTTATTAGTGTTAGTCATTGTTGGGATATGTTTGTTATTCTTTGTATTACTCATTGTCGTGGGCTTATTATTAGTGGGCTTGATGTTATCTATTCGTGTTTTGCTGATGTTATGTCTATAGGGGCATTGGTCACTGTCGAGTGTATAGACTGTCAGTTGGGAGTAGATGGTAGTGAGTTGGTGGTTGGTACCATGGTGTTTTTCTTTTTACATTTTCATGCGAATTGTTAGTTCTGTGTGTAGTATTGAATTTGAGTTTCTTATATTTGTTCGTTTTGATATGGTCGAGTCATTTTTCTTTCCTCGATATTTTTCCTGATAATATCTACGTATTCTTTTGTATCTGTGTCTTGCATTATTCTTTCGTTCCAAGTCTTTTAAGTCTCTGGAGGTGTCTGTGATGTTTTTTCACAAAACTTAAGGTTGTCATTAATGAGATAGTGTTTGTACTTTTTTATTCCGTGTGTTCGGTAATTCAGTATATATACATATATACATGATAATAGATTGCGCTATATCAGATTGAAACTCCTATTTGAAATGATTTCCCGTCGTTACACAGTTAATATATCACTTGGCCCAGACAACATAAACAAAATAAACAATTAAAGAAAATTGGACTGCTGTAGAAGTCGAATCTGCAACCGGGTAGCCGCTTCAACGTAGCACTGCTTTTACCATTCTGCTAAACAGTTTGATTGTTTATTCTATTTGCATTGTCTAGACTAAGTGATACATTACCCGTGTAGTGACAGGACATAATTTCAAATAGGAGTTTCAATCTAATATAACATGATTCATAATCATTCTGTCGGATCATATATCCATTTCTCAATGTATATATAATTAATGCTCCTCTATTCAGGGTTGAGCACTCTTTAAGTGAGGTAACTCATCCACTGTAAACTTATGCAATGCTCTTCCATAGGAACAGAGCACTCTGGTGGATAAGGGATTTCTGTATAAAACAAATATATCGCTTAAATCCAGCCTTACTGACTGTCCGTCCAATTCCGTTGTTCAGAGGTAGGATATCGGCCTATATCAGTGAAGGTTTCAATTCTGCCTCGCGGTACTGGATGGGATAATGGAAAATCTATAGCCACACTGAAGAGATGTAATACATCGAAACAGCTGTCTGTGGATGACACAATATATATATATATATATATATATATATATATATATATATATATATGTATATATATATATATAAGCTGGACAAGATATATAAGCTGGATATAAGTGTATATAGGCTGGACAAGGTGAAAGGTTCACAAAAATTGCAAAAGGTTACCATATTGTTGTCTTAGGGATTGAAAACGCAAAAGATTGCAAACACAGAAGATCAGGCGAACCATGAAGAGGCATAGAAGAGGTCAGCACAGTCACAGTCGACGTGGAAGGAGCTGGGGAAAGGCTTTTGTCCAGCAGTAGACATCATGGCTGATGATCATGTGCTTAATCACCCCATAGATCTCTCTCTCTCTTTCTCTCTCTCTCTCTCTCTCTCTCTCTATATATATATATATATATATATATATATATACGTATGTATATGTCTATAGTCACAGAGTTGTCTACCTTTATTTGTCTAATACGTACTTCAACTTGAACCCCAAGAAAAATATGATCTTATATCACATGAAGATAACAAAGTGATTCTCTTGGCACAGAATATCTTTTCTCGGGATAGCACTTCCTTATCCCAATCAACTTTGAGGATCAGAATTTATTTTTTCGATATTTTACCATGAATGATATAGTTTTAAGTATCTATGTGAAAATAGTTGACCTATAAAAAAACTATAACGCAGCCAGGGTCACACTCTCACGGTCAGTTGTCCGATGATCCGACGGAAGAGTCAGACTTCATTTTTATACTGAACAGCCTCTCCCGTCTGACGGAAGTTATTCATTTACTGTTGAAATGACGCTTTCACGTTGTGATTTCGTACGTGCCTTGGATGGATTCTTTGCGATTTTCAGCTGTTCTAATAACGGAAACATCGTATTGAAACCTATAAATAACAAAACTGAGAAAAACACGTTTTGATAATACTATGGAGGCATTGTCCAATAGGCATAGAGTCTCAATCAGGAATGTCGCCATTTTGTTTCCAAAGACGATTTTTTAACAAGCAAAGAAAGAGAGAAAAAATAGAAATAAAAAAATTGCCGGAAAAAAAATTAAACAAGAAAAGGCAATGGAGACTAATGATAAAGATTTTTTTTTTAATTCTCAAGTAGCTGCTCGAGTAAAACAATTGTCCGAGATCTCGGGGGCAAAACGGTATTCCGGACGAGATAATGTGGGCAATGAAGTCTTTAGATTGGGAGAGAACACAATAGTGTGCCAACTGTCAATTCAAGCTGTTTGTCTCGACTGATTTCAATAACCCGCCGATGCCACCCGACGTCCGTCCCATTCTTCGTCTTTTTCCGCCACTTTCCGTCTAGAACGAGTGTCTCCACTCCTGTTGGCCTCTTGTCTTCTATTCATTAAGGCTGTTTATGTTGAAATATGGAAATATTGCGTCTTTTTTCCCGTTGCATAATATTCTCTTAGACTGTCGAACCATTTTCTTGACCAAGATGAAATTTTGCCTATTGGAGGCTGCGAAACCGATGATGCGTATACAGGAGATTTTTTCGCACATGAATACGTGTATGCGTCTGCGTATGTATGTGCATGTATGAGCAGATGCACAAACCTATTCGTGATTGCTCACTGTATGGATTTTGAAAGGGTAGTACTGATAAGGAGTCAATGAGAAACGTTATATGAAGTGTATCTTGATGTAGTGAAGGCTCGTAAATGCCAGATGTGTTCAAAAGTTTTAAAAACGGTGACTGTGATCCCTCCGATATGTAATTACTTTCCAAACACTAAAATAAGTCAATACTTTCCAAACGCCTTGATATGTAGCGAATGCTCGCCTGGGTTCAATCCATGGTCGAGTCATATTTAATAGTACTCAATACATTTCTGTTAAGCATTCAGCATAAAGCGCAGGATTAAGACTGCCCGGAGAAGGATGGGTTCTGTCAGTTTATCTCACCCAAGACGATCGTGTTGGGTGCTGCACCGAAACAGTACAGGGATCCGAATACCCTGTGCTGAGTTAGAGGTCTATTGACCATGTACGCTTAAGTGCACGTATATAAAATGTACAAAAATAGGCATCGATGTAAACTTATATGTACGAGTCCTGTAGAAAAAATGAATTTTTGAAACAGCAAACCAATGAGATATTTCAGCGTGGTCACTACTGTAATGTTATGTGGCAGTGACTTTGATCTTTTGTACAATAATAACTACAACATGCCACGTTGGTTAGTATTTGAATTACATGTGCTAGAATAGACAGATCTAGAGCGTTTAGTATTTTTTTCTTTCTTTCAACGAACGAAGATCACTTTGAGAAACTACATCCTGTGAAATTTCGAAAAGGTAAGAATCCAAATAAGTCAGACAAACGATTCATTTATTGATTATAACGCTTCGTGTATGTTTTATTGTATCGACTTGTGTACATGGTTATTATCATGGGTACACATGTTATTGTCTGATATATTACATAATTTTTCAAATGTTTGTCTTTATTCACCTTTATCACACTTTCATATGTAGTCTTTCTTTCCGGTTTTCGCATCCATGAACTTGGCACGTCACAAAGCCAATGAGGAAAATGAGATTAAATTTATTGCATTCATCTCCCTAGTAGCAAGTCTCACAAGTACTGAGGACCTACTTTCCTTGTTCAATAACCAGCACCCAAAATGCTGGCTTCAAACTGCGTTCGAACGCATAAGTCTAACGTCGGCTATAACGAACAAACGGTGGGTTGGTTAGTTATATCTGATTGTTTCTTCTCGCCCGGTGAAAAATAAGTTCGGTAGTTTACTGCATTTAACGGACATCGTTCAGTAAATAAAAAGTAGATAAATTATGGTTAACTCGTCCACTGAACGTGATCCATGTGTTAGCCACATTCAACGAACTTCGTTCGTTTGTGAGAAAGAAATTTTGATACAGTTCGTGTGTTCGTCGCATTTATCAGACTTTGAACGGTAAATCTGAAATCACTTCTGATTGATCCATGAAAACTGAAATTCGTCAAAGAATCATTCAATATGAACTCCCACCAGCTTTACTCTCAGATTCGGCTGAAAAAAGTTACAGGAGCTCTGCTAAACTTATGGAGATATCCAAAATATTAGTTCTGTATCTCTGATGTTTTCAATATAAAAGGTCTTCGAAATTTTCCTCAATTTCATGCATTCTACCGAACAAGTCTTTCCGCCCTATCTTTGACATTCATTGCTCCTCTAGTATAGCATTCGCAGCTTCGAAACTTTGTGACTAGGGTAAGTTTCTTATGCAGAATTAAAAAAACTTTAATCAAATCGATGTCGCTTTTTCCCTTCCAACGCTGTGAGAATAGCCCAAAATCTCAAACGTAAAAAGATGATTCCTAGTTTGGAAGCTTCTCACTCAAACAATACGCAAGATAAAACACTCATAGTTTATTTTCCAGTCACTTATAACATATTGGGTCATAAGTAAACAGTAAGCATATTTATCACAATCATAGAGGTTTCAGAATGATGGTTTGAATTGTTCTCGATTTCTGGCTGTCCTCAGAATCCTCTATTTTGATGTCCTCATTTGACCATGTGTACAGTTAAGTAACACTTTCATATGTTTACCATGTAGTCTTATATATCTGGAGAACGTCTTACAAAGATTGTGTTGTGTTATTATTGAGCTCCCTTGTAGAATAATTTGGAATAATTTTGTGGGATACCTACGGGGGTGCTAAAAAGGTACGTAAGATACACGCAATCTGATTACTTTCTACAGAAGTTAACCCTAGGCACAAAGTTTCAAAGCTGCACGTACCACATCAAAGTAGCTGTAAATATCTAAGGTAGGACGGAAAGGCTCGTTCGGTTAAATGCATAAAATTGGAATTTCCAAGATTTTAAAAAACTACTCAGAGCCATTCTAGATCCAAAAAGGGATTAGACAAGGTGATACGAGATTACCCAAACTCTCCACAGTCTGCCTCGAGATGATCTTTAGAAACGGAATAGTTGGTGTATACCTGGATAACCGTGGATTAACAGACGACATCGACCTTTTTATAGAGAACCAACTAATGCAAAATGAAGAGAACAAAGATACCAAGAAAGCTGGCTTTCACATGAATCTCAACAAAACAAAGATTATGCAAAACCAATACGTCGGAAGTAAATGCACAAGAATCTCCTCAAAAGAAGAAGAAATCAGACCAAGAATCACTTTAGGGTGGCAAGTCTTCCGTAAAGCAAACTAAACTTTCAAGAACTTCTAATTAGTCCTAAAAAGAAGGGTATACAACCAAGGCATCCTCCCAATTGTCACCTATGAACCTATAACATGGAACCTAACCAAGAGACAGACCCGCAAACTGAGAACCATGAAACGTGCACATGAGAAAATCATGCTCAACTTCACATTGAGAGACCAAAAGACAGCACAGTATATTAGGGGGAGAGCAGGAGTCTGAGACATCATAGAAACCATTAGGAAAATCAAATAGCAATAGGCTGGCCATGTTGCAAGAATGTCTAACAGCCGATAGACATCACGACTCATAACATGGATCCCCAGAGATCATATGCAGAATCGACGCTGGCCGAATATGCAATGGTTGACAAGAAGAACTCGATAGGTTCAAGAAATATTGGCTCTGTAACGCTCACGATAGAGAGATTTGGAGAATCCTGGGGAAGGTCTAAGTTCGAAGACGGATAATGAAAGACTGATGATGATGAGAGATACAGATCTGATATTTGGATATCTCTATTAGTTTTGGCACAGAAGCACCTGTGTTTATTTTTCTTTTCAGTGAAATCTGAAAGGGTAACCAGGTAAAAGTTCGGAAAATCAGTTGATTTGATATGGAATGACTTTATATCGAGGTCTGCCATAGCCAGGGTTTATAGTAATTATTTAATCTTGACACGAAATTTGCATTTCAATTTGACATCGCATTTGTCCTACAGACATGTATGATTGATTACGATTAGTCAATTTTAAAGATCGTGGAATGAAATGTTTCACCGAACATGCACTCACAAAAAAACAAAACGCTCAGTCTATCACGTAACAATAATGACGTGTCGGTGTAGCAATTGACAATAATGGACAGCTACTCACGAACATAGAAGCAACTAGTTAAAATGTAATTAAATTAGAAAAAAAACTTTATTCAAATTAATATTCCCGCTGTCTACTGTTTATTTTTTTACCATTTAATTCCCCATCACGATAACAGCGAAGGAAAAGTATCACAGGCGATATAGCAATTCATTAAATTAAAGCAAAAATTAAATTATTTTTTACACCTGCTCCCCGACTGATGACTGGGTTCTGTTCTGACTGGCAGGTATCTTGAAATGCTTGTAAGTCGGACGAATACTATTTCGTCATGATTTGTATATATCTTTCATTTTAAAGTGTGATTATTTTTTTTTCATTTCAAAAGATTGTAGCGAAATAAGAGTGAAAGTGTCTGCTTCATATATATATATATATTATTGTGTCATCCACAGACAGCTGATTCGTTGTTTTGCAACTCCCAAGTGGGGCTATAGACTATCCATTATCATTATCCCGACCAGTACCACGTAGGCTCGAAACCTTAGCTTCACACCCGGAGGCTGGTATCCTCCCTCCACTCCACGGAGCTGGACGGTCAATAGAGTTGAATTTAAGCGATATATTTATCGTATATATTCCTCATCCACCAGAGTGCTCTATTCCATGCTAGAAGAGAATGCACACTCTTATAAAGTGTCTTTTAACGAAGAGTAATATCTATATTTACGTTGTATGTGTCCTTTTTTTTAATTTACAAGTGCAATCTTTATAAGCTCTTGCACTCACTCAGCTCTCGTATATGCATACGACCAAGAGATATGTTTATATTTACATATTTGTACATTTATACAACTTTTGTTTATTTAAATGGATTTTCTATACCTACGTATTTTGGTCGTACGTACATATCGTTGCAAATCAAGTACGTTGTAAGTTGGGGCGCAGGTATATATATAACATTTCATAATATACATATATATATATATATATATATATATATATATATATATATATATATATATATATATATATATATATATATATATATATATATATTATGAAATGTTACGACCAGATCGCAGTTGATACACCAGTTCTCTGACGATCATCGAAGTAAAGCAACATGGTCAAAACTTTGATGGGTGACTGTCTTTGGTTACCAGGCGCCGTAACCGGCTGAGGAGGCATCAATTGAGATTCTGTTGATCTCCAAACGTTCTAAGCAATTATTTCCTCCAGAAACCTTCAGCACGGTATAGGTGTGGAGGATTACTTGATCACAACGCTTCCTCAACACTAAGCACTCGGTAATGGCAGTTAAAAGTCCGTCTGCCATGGTAATGGGCTGACCACGTTGCAAGAATGGCGGACAACCGATGGACATCGCGACCCACGACATGGATCCCCAGAGATAACATGCGCAACCTAGGCCGGCTGAGTATTCGATGGAGAGACGAGCTAGACAAATTCAGAAAATACTGGCTCTGCGATGCCCACGATAGAGAAGTGTGGCGAATTGTATTCTGCTGCTTTCTCTTTTTGCCGAATCGAGATGGTCAGTGGGGTACGTTCGATAATTTGGACCCTATCCGTTGTTAGGCCTTTTCGAGCACGCTAGTTAGTTGCATTCTCCCTGTTCTGGGAATTTTGTTGATGGTTTAGAAATCCATGCCTTTTTCAAGAATTTCTCTCGTGCACGCATACATGAACATAGACAGACACTCAAAAACAGACTGAGAGGTCAACAGATAGTTCAATCAACAGACTGATAGAGAGATAAATAAATATAACGAGTCCAATACATACAATAATACATACAGGCAAATTTAGATTGACAGATAGATAGATAGATAGATAGATAGATAGATAGATAACTAAGGGGTAGGATATATATGATAGATAAGTGTATATACAGATGATACAAATTTGATAGATAGATAGATAGATAGATAGATAGAAAACCAACAGGTGTGATACATATGATAGATAAATATATTGACACATAATGAACAAACTTGATAGATAGATAGATAGATAGATAGATAGATACATACATACATACATACATACATACATAACGAACAGGTATGATAGATATGATAGTTGAATATATAGATAGATAATGAAAAATTGATATATATGTAGATAAATAGATAGATAACGAACAAATATGTTACATATGATACATTTAAACAGATAGTGAACAAATCTGAGGAATAGATAGAGAGATAGATCGATAGAAAACGAGCAGGCATTATAGATAGATATATAGACAGATACTGAACAGATAGATAGATAGATAGATAGATAGATAGATAGATAGATAGATAGAAAGAAACGGAATAGGTATGATAGATAAATATAGAGACAGATGATGAACAAACTTGATAAATGGATGGATAGATAGTTAGATAGATAGATAACTAAAAGACTTGATAGGAAAATAGAAGTACTGATAATGAACAGACTTGAGAGATAAATAGATAGATCAATAGTTCGATAGAAAATTAAAACGTTTTTATGTTTCCCTCCACAACTTCATATAAATTCAAATGATATTTACCAACTTACAGTTGATGATGATATCAACAACGAAAGGTTCTACCACGATGGTCGTTAAATATCTTCTAATTGAGTCATGAATTCTCGAACGTCAATTATTCTTCTTCTTTAAAAAAATGATACAGCAGTTTTCTTATTTAAAAAATAATACGACGATCTTGATTGCAAGATAATTTCCCCAACCAGTTGCTCATAATTCAAAGGTCAAGTGATGGTTACATATTTTTTTTGTGGTGTAATATTCCAAGAGGATTTCTCAAGTAATCAATCAATACGTCTAAAATGTACACATCCTGCTCAATACAATCTAAGGAGAAAATGTAGAATCTGTGAAAAGTGCAAATTTTCAGATTACACCGTCATCATCATCATCATCATCATCAGTCTTTTAGCGTCCGTCGTTGGACATAGACTTCCTCCAGGATTCGCCATACTTCTCGGTCATGGGCATCGCGGAGCCAGTACTTTCTGAATTTGTCTAGCTCGTCTCTCCATCTAATATTCTGCCGGCCTCAGTTGCGCATATGATCTCGGGGGATCCATGTCGTGAGTCCATCAGTTGTCCGCCATTCTTGCAACATGGCCAGCCCCCCACATTTGAGCTTTTTAATGGATTCTATGATGTTCCTGACTCTTGTCTTTTCTCTGATGTACTGTGCTGTCTTGTGGCCTCTCCAAGTGAGGCCCCAGCATTATTCTTTCATGTGTACGTTGCTTGGTTCTCAATTCGCAGATCTGTCTCTTGGTTAGGTTTAATATTTCAGCTCCATAAGTGAATATTGGGAGGATGCATTGGTTATACACCCTTCAAAGTTTAATTGAATGTAATCGATACAAGAATGAAATGTAGATTTCTGACACTTCGTAATGCATCAAAGAATATTGTGACGAAACAAAATTTAGAAAACTTATCAATTAAATTGAATTTGCATTACGATGTCACAATCAAGTATATCATTGTCATTGGTAAGAATTTGCGAATTCTGAAATACTTTATGAGGGTCCCAGATATGACAGGCAAAGGAATGTGAGCAAATCACTGCAAATAAAAAAAATGATTTTGTTTTACATTCGCAGAAGCTTACCGAATGCAACAAATATCTGAGGAAGGCTAGAGAACAGAGCAGTAGAAATGTTGTCATGAGGACAATAAAAATGAGGAACGTGGCCCGAAAAAAAAATCTGTGTATGATAGCAACACCAAATTGTCTCAGAAATTCAAAAAGGAAGAGAATTGGGGAGTTCAACAGTCGAAACGTTGTCATACACACCACAAAGATAAAGAAACTGACCTAAAAGATTCAATGAATGATAGTAATAACATGTTGACTCAGAAATTCTGTCAGAAGGATGGCCAAGTAATCCTGACGTCAGAACATTAAACAATTCTTTTAATTTCCTACGAATGGATCAAAGGTCGTGTGCAAATTATTAGTCTGCATTTGTACATCTCACAGAGTTTCTTTATTATCCATCCATCTATCTATCTATCTGTCTATCTATCTATCTATTTATCAAGTCTGTTCAATTGTCTATCTGTCCATCCTTCATCGTCTACCTATATATCCACCCATCTATCAAGTCTCTTCATTATCTTTTTAATTTCCTACCTATGATTCAAAGGTCATGTACACACCCATGCAAACTATCACTTTATTATGATAAGACTGTCGGTCGACCTATCAGTCTGTTTTTGAGTGTCTGTCTGTGTTGACGTGTGCGTTTGGAAAAGTTGTGATAAAGATAACAAATAAATATGAGGAAACTGGTCTTGAAGAATAAATTCAGAATAGTTAGGACACATTGTCTTACATTTCAAGATAGAAAGATCAGATAGTCCGACGAGCGAAGGATTAGGAAACTGCCCAGAAGAGGTATAACAGTCTTCTTGATTTATCAGTCCCTAACGTGAATCGATTAATCCGTGACCTCTTGTAGAACTGATTTTCATAAATTGTGGGTTTATTAAAGGTTTGGTATTCACCTTCTGGCCGATTGTTCTCCTTAGTCCCCAACAAACTTGATAACTATTGCTATTACAGCTCACTATAAATTTGTTTGCTAAGTATATACTAATAACAAAAAAAGTTAAAAGCTCTCACCATAAACTAACCTCTGCCTGAACTGATTGGGTAACAGCAACACCAAATCCTATATTATTATCCCGATATAAGATATCAACAGTCGAGTTGCCGAAATGTCCTTAATTTTTTTATTTTTTATCTATCCTACGTGAAAATATCCGCCCTCTGGTAAGTTATCCCTTGTATATGGAGCCTACAGAATATCAGGTTTGCGGTCGTAAAACCTCGAGTTAAGAAAATATTCGATGGTTCACTACCGGAGCGAAGGTTACTTGCAGTAATCTAATGGTTCTAGGTTCAATCCCAGTGTGAGATAACAATAATTCAAAAATACTACTACTGCTAAGAGGGTAGTGCTGTCCATATACCCCCGTCAGTTAAAGAAAGGGTTCGGTTCGTTACTTCCCCCACACCTACTAGATGATACCTGATGAAGGCCGTAGAGTACAACGACTGAAATATTGTATGGTAAATAACCAAGATGAGGATAGTCCGAACAATAACTTTTTTTTTCACCTTGTATGTACTATTCAACAAAACTGAACCTCAAAAGCGTAGCCAAAAAAATAATAATTCTAAATTTCCTTACTTTAGTAATGTAAACAAAAAAAAACTGACGATACGATGATAATAACCGCTTTCAGCTTCCACACTTTATAATTCGAAACGTTTCTTTTTGTTAAGCTCTTGAAATGCGTTTTTGTCTTACGAAAATTACGGGTTATTTTTTTTAAAGTATAACATATGACCATCTAGAGTATAATATCTGGCACCAGCAACCGTTGCTTCTAGGTTAAACGCATTCGTCAGGGAGATACCACGTGATAAAGAGGTTAAGCAAATTCTTATCTTATACATAAGAATTGGATACATAGTAAGAATAAAAAATACGACGAGCTTCAAAAGCAACATTTCGTTACCGATTGTGTATCAACAAAAATGACCTCATGTGACTCATGTGAACTACATCACTCGACCCCACCAGTTGATTAGCTTATATTAATTTAATCACAGTTTTGTTGCCCCGAGGAAAACATAATTTTCTGCAGAACATTTTTTTTTACTGTTATTTCTCAACCCAGAGGAAGATTATAAAATGGCTTCCATCGAATCCTAATTGCACCCAGGGTCGACCCAAGGTGCAGACAACAAGGACAAGTGTAAGAGGGTCATGTAGCTAGGGTAGTGGGATCTTCTAAATACAAATGAGAAAATGGGAAATTGAACGAATTAGACCTAAAAAGAACAGTCAAAATAAGAAAATTCAAGCAATTAAGATGTTTTAATGACCTTTTAACGCATTTATCAATGCACTAGTTTACTGTTGCCGTCAGAAATGACGGCTCGAATTTAATTATTTTACGATTGAATTATACTAATTAAATATTAAAAAGATTATTCTGCTCTGTATTCTTTCTTTAAGGTCAATACATCCAGAATATCAAACTAAACTAAAGATAAAATTGAATAAAGGTGCAATTTATCAAGTTTAACATAACATAAAATTAAATTCCTACTTCACGTCAACAGACATCATTGATGACATGAGCGTGACAGACGACATATACGCATTGCTAATCATTATATGCGTGGATTGTTATTTAAATTATTGGTGTTTAGTATCAAATAGTATAGTATGGTATCAAACAATAAGATAATACTATACTTCGATTTCAAGTCATCATAAAAGTTGTTTATTTCTTCTTTGGCTGCTGTAACGCGCACATGAGAGAATAATGCTAAACCTCACATGGAGAGATCACAAGACAGCTCAGTATATCAGGAAGAAAACGTGGGGTCTGAGACATCATAGAATCTATTAGAATACTTAAATGGCAATGGGAGGGTCATGTTGCAAGAATGGCAGACAACCGATGGACATCACGACTCACAACATGGATCCCCTGTGATCACATGAGAAACCGAGGCTGACAAACCACAAGATGAAGAGATGAACTAGACAAATTTAGAAAATACTGGCTCCGCAGCGCCCATGATAGAGAAATGTTGTGGATCATCGGGAAGATCTATATCCAACGACGGACGTTAAAAGACATGATGATGATGATACTTCAATGGACGGCGTAGTTTAGCTTATTCAGGGCGCCAAGAACCATGAAGCCACCCCTGATTGTACCACTAAGACTTTTCTTTGCTTCACACAAATTTGATCTATAGTACGATACTAGTGAACAAAATTAATGACGGTTGGAAATACTTCAGTCAATTGGAAAAAAATAGCACCGAACGATGTGTGTGTGTGTGTGTATGTGTGTGTGCGCGAGTGTGTGTGTGTTTGTGCGCGCATTATATTATAGATCTTAATGAATTTCACCTCATATATAGCTGCTATGCAGGGGCATAGTTGTGTAAGTTTCGTTTTTCCATACTTCGAACTATTGTTTAAATATGCTGAAAACATCTCTCATTCGAAAAAATCACGGTTTCTACCCAAAATTTGATCAATCTTTCTTCGGCCCATTGCACACCTTTCCACCAAAGTCGTTGAAATTCAATTGGAACGTTTGTAGATATTGTCTAACCAGACATAAATGAATACATAGATGCATTGAAAAAATGAAAAATATGTTAATCAAAAAGATTTCAGGAACCACCAAAAACTTCATCAATTCTTCCTTAGCCAACATCTCCGCAAACTGTCATTGAAATTCATTGAGAACTTTTGGAGTTATTGTTTGGACAAACAGACAGACGGAAAAACAAGAGTGGGTACATACAACGAGTGCAAGAAGCATTCAATATATCTCAGAAAATATCTTTCAACATCTTCATACAGCTTCGGAATTGACAGATTTGAACCAGAGATTTCTGGGTTTTGTGGATCAAATTTCGATTTTCACTTTTGTTTCAATATCTTTATTTCACTTTTTCATTTTTTCTATCTTTGGTCCGATTTCTGTCAATTCTGAAGCTGTATGAGGACGTCAAAGTGAACTTTCAGAAACGTATCGGATACTTTTTGCATACACAGGATACCTCTTCTGACTTCTTTGACTGCGATGAATAAAGATCGTAGAACACTTCCCGTCCCCCGGAACTGACCGGACCATTCCCACGGTCTGAGGCAGAATTCTATGAAACAAGTAGGTAATAACTTGTCAAAAAGTTTGTGAATATTCATTCATGAGACCTTTAGAAAATGTATTTCAAAGGAAAGCTACGGAAGAGTATACCTCACCAACAAGATATATCCTGTATAGACTACAAACACGGACATGAGAACACCCGGGGGCAAATACTCAACTGTTTATATACGTATAATACATACAATAGACCTATTCTGTCCGGGAAAATGTTGATGGGACCTGATTCGATTTCACCCCATGCCAAAATAATGAGCGGTGTGTCGTCTTGGAATGCATTTTGCGAGTAGGAAAGAGAAAATTGTTTGCAAGACAAATGAGAAACGAATGGAAAAAAATACAGGTCTAGTTAGTCACTCAATAGAAACTGTCATGTGAGCAATGTAACGTCTTTTCGCAGCATGCTGTGTTGTCGGAGATCAATAAAAAGGCTGGAAAAAAAGGTGTGATCACTGAATTACTTACTTTTTTCGTCTTTTGTTGGGCAGTCTAGAGCGTGGATGCTGAAATTAAGGGATTAATTTAGCATAAACTTATGTTGTAAAAAGAGATTTTTGTCAAGACATAAGATAAAACGTTTGTTGTGGCCGGTGCACAATATATATATATATATATATATAATTATTGTATCATCCGCAGACAGCTGTTTCGTTGAGTCACAACTCTTCAATGTGGCTGTAGACTATCCATTATTCCATCCAGTACCACGAGGTAGGATAGAAACCTTCGCTTCAGACCCGGAGGCCGGTATCTTACCTCTGGGCAACGGAACTGGACGGCCAGTATGGTTGAATATAAGTGATATATCTGTTTAGCACACATCCCCCATCCACCAGAGTGCTCTATTCCTATGGAAGAGCATCGCATAAGCTTATAGTGAACGAGTTACCTCGCTTAAAGAGTGCTCAACCCTGAATAGGGGAGCGTTAATTATTGTCATCAAATATAGTGAAGAAATGGATGAGATTTATCCGATACAATGGTGAATTTAGTAGAACCGCTGGTTTTTAGTTTCAAGAAACTGGTTTCTCTAGTTGTCAGACATTTGACGCTTGGAAACGACAGTAACACCTACCAGATGATACCTGATGAAGGCTGTAGGGTACAACGGCCGAAACGTTGTATGAAAAACAACCAAGATGAGGATGGTCCGAATAATAATAGAAATAAAAAAACGTTTAGAACTACTATTCGAAGATATATGTAAGCAAACGGAAGAGCAATTAGATTTACCCTATTTTCAAGGGTACGGAGTAGTGCTATACTGGATGTTATGTTTCAAACTATTTTATAGACTCTAAATTTGAGGTCTAGGCTTTTGCCTGTATAACGATACTACGGTGATTAATCGTCGGGGCATTGTGCCGGTAAAACCGATCCGACGGGTTATTGAACCGTTTTAAAGTTTGGTTCACTGCTGGTAATCAACCGTTGACATGAAAGGATTTGAGAAATAAGAAAGAGAAAAGACTGTTTAAATATTTGTTTCTGTAATAAAAAAAAAATTTTTAAAATTCTTTGTTTCCGAATGATTTTGTACGTTTATCTCCGTTGAAACCTTTGAAACAAATATAAATAATGATTGCAGAAAAAATGAAACGAAAAATATTGTCCAAAATGCAACATAGTTCTTTGGAAAATGAAAATTTATAATCAAGTATCTGACAGGTTTGTTGTACAAGATCTTCGTTCTGCTGAAGTTCATGTGAAGGCCAACTTTCTTGCTTTCTTCGTTCAGTTCATTTAACATTATTTAGCGGTCGTGGAGGCTCTCTGCAAAAAGGACAATGTCGCCTGCGAATTTGAGGTTACTCAGGTATTTACTGTTACAAACATGTCGGAAATAAACGTATGTGGTACAAATCAGTATCGTAGTAATGCCGCTAAGAGGCACACCCACTCATAGAGAAGGCACAAATAATAAAAACAAGCGCAGAGTTCTCAATCAGAGACAGCAACCTTTGATTGTAAGGACGCGAGACAAAAACTTATACTAACAAATAAACGAACTAACAAACTTACTTATTTCTCCATAATCAGCAGATGCAAAGGATAGAAGACTAGGGGGCAACTCAGGTTGTCTCATTTGGTCAGAATTCTGCATACGAGGCACACAATCACTTTATCACACCTTATCAAGCATTTATTCTCGGGTAAAGATAGAAATTTGAATACATGGAAAATATGAAAGAAGGTCAACGAAGATAAGGGATTGTCTAAAAAAAAAAGCCGAATTCTGACGACTCGTTTCAGAGTCACAGACAAAATATCTCCGATTTTATAGTACTGCATTTTATGTTACAATCTGAACATATAAAGAGCATTAACGCAAATTTCTTTTGTTTCATTTTGCCTACGCATCTCATTGGTTAATTCATCTTCCTATAATGACATAACAATCGCGTCATAGATTACGCAGTAGAAACTCTTAAGACTATACGTCTGATTACACATGAAAATATCAACCAAATTTAGTTGAGGCTAAAAAAAATTGTGAAATTAGGATACTTGAATTATCAATGGATGAATTACCCAATCACAAAGCTTAAGGCACTTTCGCAACTATCCATACATAAATAACCACGTCATTTTTGACAGGTATATTCTATCATGATGTATGTTCTATATTTCCCAAGCGTACATATTGCAGCCATTGTTGTATAAACTAATGGTTTCCTTCTATAGTTTGCATGTTTAAGCCCCCGAACTTCAGACGAAAATTAAAGAGTTATACATCTTTTGCATTCGGCCATCCTTTACTGAACAACCTAATAGCTTAAACTCCTTCGAAAAGTGTTTCATGATTTTCCGTGATTTTAACCTCAATTTAATATCGACGTTTTAGAACATCTATCGCTCTACAACAGACCATTTACCTCAATGATTGCAACTCATCATTATAGATATTTCTGAAAATGCTTACTTTTTGGTCGTTCTCCCTGGGGGCTTGAAAATATGGTTCCTCGCCAAGCCCCAGTCAAAACTATCATTTATCTTTCTACACCCAGTTCTTGTGGATACGAAAAGTGATGCGAATACAGCAATCATATAAATTTCCTCTTCTCACTTTGTGATAGCAAGTAATGACAAAAATGGTTGCGACGAATGGGCGTTGGCGAAGTTCACGTAAGACTTTTCTATTTCAGAAGACCATCATCATCTACGACGTTCTAATTTATCTCGCGAGAAATCCAGTGACATTCACCTATACAAATCATCTTCTTTTCCCCTCCTTCTCTTCTACGCGACGTCTTCTTCTCATTATCTTCATCTTTTTTATCTTCTTTCTTGTTGATATTAACGGTGCATCTTTCTTTGACTACTCTCCATCTTTATTTAGAAAGTCGAGGATCCCTGTCTACTTTCCTCTCCTCTTCTTTCTCCATCTCAGCTTTTCTTTTCTCTTTTTCTTAAAGCTACCACCAGTGGTTTTGACTCCTCTTTCTCTTACTATTTAATTCCTACCTCCTCTCTCTATTTTTCTCTTTTTCTCCCCGTTTCTTACTTCTTTGAACTCCTGCTAATCTCTTTTCCCTCTATTTCTTTCTATTTCGCTAACCCTTTTCCTCTTTCGCGTTCCTTTCCCCTTCCTTTTTTTCTATTTCATTCCTTATGTTCATGTCTTTATTCTCTTCATTCAACCTTTTTCTCTCCCCTTTTAATAGTCCCTACTGATTTCTTTGCTTTTGAGGCTTCAATTTCATTGAATCTATAATTCTTTTTTCTCACCAATTCCTCGGCGTCGCCGTATGCCGAATGCACTATGTAAGTGGATCGCAATTTTTAAGCAGAATCCAACCAGAAAAGGATGGAAGAATAAAAATCGGATAAATACAATATCGTGGCGCAAATATATAAGAGTAGCAGTTGCAGAGATATAGGCGCGAATGTGATTTTTTCGCTTGGATTATTTTTTTATTCGAACCTTGCAGTTCTTACAGTTTTTGCGTTTCCTTGCTCTTATATATATATACATTTTTTTACATCAGTTTTACTGCCATTTGTATCGTTGTAATAAACGGTTAAAATCGACGTCTCCTCACAAGGGCTGAGGTGGCATTAACGCCACATTGATAACTGGCTTCGTTAATAGGACGCCATTTTCTTTTTTGAAGCCAGCGATGGAATATGAAATAATATGGATAAAAAAAATGAAGAAAAAGAAGTCCTTGGAAAATATAATTCAACGAAAAAGAAGAAGAAGTAGGAAAATAATAGAAATAAGCCCCAACTTCCCCTCCAGAAAAAAAAAGAAAAAGAGGAGAAGAAGAAATATGAACTAGAATAAAATGAATTGGTCGCCATTTTTTAATCGACACTCAGATACAAAAAAAAAATGGTTTAAAGGAGGAGAAAAAAGAATGAGGTAAGAGAGAAAGAGGAAGATATGGGAGAATTACGAGGATTATTAAGCAAAGAAAATCAAAGACGAACAAGGAAAAAAACAATAACGGTCGCAGTTTGAAAAATTATGATAGAAAAAAGGGTAAAGGTGCATGCATCAAATTATTCGCTGTCTTACATTTTCCATATGTAGACACACACGCAAACACACATGCACACACACACACATACTAATATATGTGTGTACGTGTGTGTGAGTGTTTATGTATTCTTATGTACACGTATTCAAATATCTCTCAGTATATATATATATATATATATATATATATATATATATATATATATATATATATATATATAATGTGCCTTATGTGTATATAGTTTTGTTTTCAGTTTTCGTTCGCAAAACAGTCATAGTATCATAATATAATATATAAGCACGTACATGTGGGGTGGTACCTAAAGATTTAGGGAATTAGATAAGGGAATAAAAATAACTGCACTAACACCTAGTTTCCATGATTTCCTTCGAAATAGCATTTCGAAGGAGATGATAGAAACTATGTGTAAGTGCACTGCTCATAAGGAGTGGCGGAAAAATCCGTGAGATATTCGGTTCACGCACGCTGTTCCAATTTCCTGAACTTTTGGGTTGCACTACATTATATATTCTTATACATGCTCATGTCTATTAGTGTATATATATATATATGTATACATATTTTTTTGTGTGTATATATATATATGTGTGTCTGTGTCTCTGTGTGTATATGTCTGTGTGTGCACGCGTGCAAGTGTGTGTGTGAACTTAAGCAGCAGCTTTTCATTAATGCAGTTTGATAAAAGCGACATATATTTTTTAGTTAACCTTTCTTGTTGACATAGAAAAGAATGCACGTCTGGGTGAGAAAACTGCGGTTGTTATTCGTTTTTGGTTGTTTGTTTTTTCTTCAATTTTTAGATACTTTAAAACTCAGCTATGCCGTTTTTGCATAATGGTCACGTCACGCACGAGGCGGCACACAGACGAAATCCTTCAGTCAGCTAAATTTGTTAGGTATTTACTCTTCCATTCCTTCTTGTCGTCTAGATTCAATTATTTCGTTCTGTGAAGACTTCATTCTGTCTCAATAGACAATAAAACGACCCTGGGGTGACCCCGCCAGGGGCGAAGAGTAAGGAGATCCTGGGATGCTTCATTCAACAGAATCCACCTTTCGATCTCTTTGATGTTCAGAAGAAAGCGAAGCACCACACGCTTGGCACCAGCTTGGCTTTCTAGGTTGTCGAATGGACGTTGGCATTCACCTTGATTGGGCTTTATTCCTTGGTTCGGTATGAGACGTGTCCTTCTTGTAGACTAGTGGTCTTCCGAATCCTGGTGAGCTCAGTCTACCCAGTTATTCTAAAGTGGGAATGGAGGAGAGAGAGATGAATTTATGCTGTTCCCATTGGTATTAGTATGAAGTAAGCGTGTACTATCTCGACTGAAGTTTGAACTCAGCCCGCCGATTCCAGTGTCAGTGGTGCCGTCAGTCGATGTGTCATTTGCTTTTATTATATTCCGCCAATGACCGT
>OY735231.1:28731725-28756725 GCA_963457665.1 Thysanoteuthis rhombus | reverse complement strand
GCAAGAAAACTTGTTGACCTTCACTCCATGGCAGGGCCCATGCATTGATTTTGACTCATCTTGGTTGAGTATAGCACAGAGATATTGGTCTATATTAGTGCCCAGCGAGGACTGAATTCACGAGAGTTGTAATGTTTTGATGACCACTTGTTAACCATTGTTTCGTTTTGTTTGATTTTCACTAAGCTCAGCTGAGTAAAACATAAGGCCACCGGTGAAGTATACGACGGGAAATCATTTCGAAAAAGTTTCAATATAACGTAACGCTATTTATAATTCACTCTGTTGGGCCAAATATGTCAATTTCTAAAATGCATAACCGTTGCGTTGAAAGACATGAATAAACCGAAAATAAAGGAGATAAGAACATGGGTTGAAAGTAGGTATTTGGCCTCTGCATAACCGGCAGCTGTTTAGCACAATGGAAAGAGGATTGCTACATTGAAGCAGCTACCCTATCGGTGGCAGGTTCGATTCCTGCAGTAGCCTTGTTTTATCTAATTGTTTATGATACTAACGGTGTCTAAATTGAGTTATATATATATTAACCGTGTAACGACAGATCATTTCAATTAAGTTTCTGTATAATAAAACGCATTTTTATGTTTATGCATGCATTCTGTGATTAACACCGACACGGTGGATTTAATATTCACATAGGTGAACAATCAATTAGAGTGGTACGAAAAACGAGTAACGTCTGTTGTTTAGCTTATTGATCCATTATTGTCAAATGATACGTAGCATAAAGACAGAATTCATATACAATACATCATAATAATACCCAACGTAAAATGTTGAACTACACGTAATGTGGCTTGAGCTTTATATCAATATTATAACTGAAGGCGGGGTTGATCTACACTACTTGACTGTTTTCCTCTTGACTCTTCAAAAGATTTACATGGTAAGCAACATGGTAAACAACAGATGATTGCAACAAGAAAAATCCATAGTATAAAATTTCTGTGTAAGACAAAAAAAAAACACTGATGAAAATTGCATTAACAGAAATGGAAAGTAAGTGACTGAAATGACATAATTTTGTGAAAATAAATGTTTTTATGTTCTGTAACACTTTCTAGACTATACATATCTGACGCGATGTTTCGACCGAGATATTTTGCAGATATATATATATATATATATATATATATATATATATATATATATATATATATATATATATATATGCATGTGTGTGTGTATATAAACGTATTAAGAAATGGGCATATTCGGTCCAACAGGATGAATTATAAAGTTATATGATATAGAAACTTATGTGAAATGATCTGTCATTGTACGGTTGATATATCACTAAATTTAGACACCGTAAATAGGGAAAAATGAATTTAAAAAATTGGTCCTGCCACCGATAGGGTAACCGCTTCAAATTAGCGATGATCTTAGCATTGAGCCAAACGCAAAGGCCAAATACCTGCTTCCAATCCGAATTCTCATCTCGTTCATTCTCAGTCTAATCGTCTCTTTCAACACAACAGTCATGTATTTAAGAAATAGACATATTTGGCCCAACAGAATGAATTATAAATTGCGTTGTATCATATAGAAATCTCATTTTCTTTAATTGTTCATTCTATTTACGTTGTCTAAATTGAGTTATATATAAACCGACGGGAGATCATTTCAAATAAGTTTCTGTATAATATAACGCAATGTGTATATATATATATATATATATATATATTATTGTGTCATCCACAGACAGCTGTTTCGATGTATTAAATCTTTTCAGTGTGGCTATAGACTTTCCATTACCCTATCCAGTACCCTATCCAGTACCCATCCAATTGAAACCTTCACTTCAGACCCGAAGGCCGATATCCTACCTCTGGACTACGGAACTGGACAGTCAGTAAGGCTGAATTTAAGCGATATATCTATTTACACAGAAATCCCTCATCCACCTATTCCTTATTAATTATAAATTTCACTGTATTATATAGAAAATTATTTGAAATGATCTCCGGTCGTTACATTTTTGATGTCTACAAAATATTTCAGTCAATACATCGGGTCAGGATGAAAAGAAAGGCAGTCTCAAAAGAATAAGCTATCTCACTGCCTCTAAAAAGCGAACAGGTTCGATTTAAGGGCGAGGTGAGAAGGGAAATTAGATGGATTTAGCGTTTGTATTTAACGAAATATTAGGGGGGGGGGTTTTATGCCTATCATCAATATTCAGAATGTTCATTCATACGAGAGTCTGACTGAAGCAAAATTCATTTCAGATGAATGGCCAAGTTAAGCAACAAACATTTATTCATTTACATGTACGAAAAGTATATGTATTAATAAAAATATTCAGTGTCAAAACTCTGCACAATATATAAAGGTTGGAAAATTCATTGGCCGAATCATCGCGTTTCAAACAACAAATATAAAGGTAATAGTTGGGAAATTATATAAAATGATACACAGTTTAGTTAAAAGGTGGAGTAATGTCAAAGAAAGACAGGGAAAAAAATTCTGATGACTTAATAATGATGCTATGAATTTATACAAATAAGATATTAGCTGATACCTACAAAATCATAGATGAGGAGGGATAAAGGTTTTAGATTAGTTCGAGAAAAAAATCTTTGAAAACTTCGGTTGACTGACACTCACCAGAGAATGACTCGTCAGAGATTGTTTAAATATACTGTGCTGAAATAATCTTCCATGTTTTACTATGCATCCGTTAATTACGACAATTTTAAGACTTTATACCACTGAAAGATTTTTGAAAATATCTTACAAAAACTGCTGGAAACTTTTACATCAATCAAAGTGATGAAATATACAATTTAGCTGAAGGGTGATGTTTGAAAAATTATTCTTTAATAAACTCATGTTGTGGATATTTATGAATGGAAATATATCCGAAAAAAATCGTTTGAAATTTTTGCGAGTACCTTATATTACTAGGAGGCTCCGGAAGAAGTTTTCAGAGGGAGGTTATTTGACGTAAGACATTTCGATTCCTTGAGCAGAGGCATAAAGACTGAATTTACGCAGTGGAAGAAGTATGTCGGCTTCATTATTCACGAATTTCATTACATTGTGTTATGTGGAAATTCTTCCAGAACCATGAATCGCAAATCAATTTTTAATTGCAATAAAATTTATTTTGTCAAATTTTTGCTTTGTGTTCGAAAAAAATTAGAATTTTTGGTTGAAACAGAAATTGTGTAATCAAATATAATTTATTAGTGTTTCCATTCGTTTTTTTTTTTCTTTCAAACCGACAAAGGATTTTAATTATTTTCCATGGCATCAAGGCTGGCCGTAAGCAATGAAGCGGACTTCTAACAATAATTCAACTTTTCATATTTTTCTGTACAATTTCACCTTTTTTTGCCTCTTCCTATTTCGACCTCCCATGCAAAAGACAAAAAATATCTGAAGGAATTTCTGAAGATGGCACCTTGAACATTCTTTTAGAAAATTGGAATTAGTATAGTTCTGGCAGAAATTCTCCAAGCAATATCCCGAAATCAGTATGAATGGTATCGGATTTTTACTGCTTTTTGCAACTTTCTCTTAATCCTGGCGCTGTAATAGAGCTCTGTAGGAATTTTTGAGTAGACTAAAGAAGTCGATTGGGCGTGCTAGAAGAACTTTAAGTGTGTAAGAATATCTTGGGTAGACATTCCAGACCAGTTGTAAGAAAGTTTTAGTGTTATTTTTGATAATGGTGGATTTTAGCTGTGATGCCTTAGTCAGGGAAAAAAAAGATTTTTTTTATCGAATATGTATATCACTGCAAAGAAAATTTTATGCTGAGTAAAGTTTATAAATGATCCATGTGTGACAAAGCAAGACATTCCCTACTATTGAAGGTTCTTCTAGCATGTCCATTTGATTCCATTATTCAACTCAAAAATTCTCATGAGGCTCTATTACAGCGCCAGGGCTATCTGTGAGTTTGGATTTACGATTCTCCAAAAAACAAACACAAGAATTTTCATTTCGACATCAAATCTCTATTCAATTCTCTATTTGAACTATTCCCTGATAAGAAACATTGATGGTGTGAACACGAAACGGAACTTTTTTTTCTAAGTTTAGCCGTCCCTTCCTGTGAGGTAGCCATGCGTTCTATTACTTCTATTTTTTTTATTTTTTTTATTTTTTTTCGCACTGAACCACTGGATCCAATACTTGATGAGCTTCTAAAAGACAGGCCCAGATTTCTAATCCGTTTTACTTTAAAAAAATTTAATTAAAAAGACTGGTTTTTAGTAAACATATTGATAAGCCAATGGTTCATGGTTGAGAAGCAAATGACGCTTTATTAGGGATCAGGAAAACAAATTTGTCGTTTCCGTGATCCCTCATAAAATGCCTTTCTATTGATAATTTCTAAGTAACTTAACATTACAACTTCTCAGACCGTCAGTCTACGGGTGTAAACAGTGCAGATCAGAAATGAAGAATAAGCTCTCAGCGGGACTCGAAATGCGCATCCTGGAAATCTAGCTTTCCGTGCCAGCTGGTCTAACGTTTGAGGCGTGAGTGCCTCAAGCCTGACAGACGATCTAATCCAATTTAAACTCACCCTTCTTTCTTCTGATAATATTACAACAGACCTATTCAGTTTCTAATCGTAATGAATTGAATCTTTTTATTGGGATTATACTTTGTGCTAGGTATGTAATTTGCCAGGAAGGATAGAAGGTATTCAATGGTTTTATAGATTATATTTGCAGCGTGAGTAAACTGTGATTTTATGTTTTAATTCATGATTATTTTGATCAAAGTTTTGTTGATCATACTTTCGGATCTAAAAGAAAAATGGTAGATTTTTTTCTATTCGCATTTATTGTATGCAGAATGAAGTGAGTGACGCCATCTTGGTTGCTTATCGCCACTGAGTCTATTTCATATATAGCAAGCAGAGACAAGAGAAAATTTCTTGTAATTTCTCACCACGAACAGGAATTTTGTTTTAGATGGCCATAATGGCAAAGTGCTTCTCACACCATTAAGTCTGGCCCCTTCCAAACGTATACCTTTGGAGGTGAACTTTTTTTTTGTAAAAGCAAAATAAAGGCGAAAAGCGAACTTTCTACGTAGGAGTATACCTTTATTTTCTTTCCTTTTTTATCATTATTCTTGAATAAAGAATTGTAACACTATTTTCATTAAATCTGTTTAGTTTTTACCTTCATCGGAATTCTTGACTGTTTTTATACAACTTTTCAATTCGAGCCATCATTTCAACAGTAACTAATATCAACACGATCAGGTTTAATAAAATTATAGCATGTTTTCGTCTCACTTTTTACCGCAATACTGAGATGGATAAACAATGACCGATAAGTAAGGCATATGAATTGTAAACAAGGAATAAGCCTCCTGCAAGATTTGAAATTCTTGCAGAGGGGGCGAGACAGCACTTGGACAGATTTTGCCAAAAAAGTTTTCCATAGAAAGCAATCTCCTTAAATAATTCTGCATATTTAATGAACAATGTGATTTTCTTGGTTTTCTTTCCGTTACCATGGATTCTTCCACTTGAAAGTAATAAGTTTGCTGATTAAAAAAATGGACACTTCCACGGTACCAAGTCATTTTTAGTTTCTTGAAAACAAACAAAAGAAAAACATCCAATAGATTCCAAGTACAGGTCCTTCGGCTTCTCGAAAATTCACTTTTCACCACTTTTTCGCTATTTCGAAAAAAGGGCTATAAACGAAAGTAATGCTCAGCTTTTGTTCGGTATCGAGACATTACAGAGGCAGTGCACCCCCTTCCTCTCGCTTCTACATCCCATTCTCTTGTACCTCCCATCATCTCATCCTCCGATGGTTCAACCTGATATACTGCCTTCACGATTTTTTGGCCTGGGAACGCTCAAAAAAATTTTCAGGTGAATTAATGGTTACTGCTCCTTTGCTTTACGCCATTTTGACCAATGAAACGTTCTACTTTCGGATAGGGAGAAAACTTTTTTTCTCAGGGATTTGCTAGTATAGATATTTTGCTCTCGTCCCTTTTTTCTTCTTTTCATTTTCGACTATTCGTCTCTATTTTCCTCTTTGCTTTTTCTTTCATTCCTCTTTGTCTTCGTCTTCTTTTTCTGTCATTTCAATTTATTCATACACCGACTTCTCTTTTCTCACCCCCCCTCTCTCTCTCTATCTTTCTTCCTCTTCTTCCTTTTCTTCTTATTTTCGTCTTCCCGACTTTCCTCTTCTCCTTCTGTTTGTCGACCCCTTCCTTCTGGTCCTCCTCCTCTCGTCTTCTTCCCATCCTCATTCCCCTCCTTTTTCTTAGGCTTTCTCCCTCTCCATTTTCTTCTTCTTTGGCTCTTCCTACCCATTCTCTCTCTTCTTCTTCTTATCCTCTTTGTCTCTTCTTCCCCATCCTCTCCCATCATCATCATCTTCTTCTTCTTCTTCTTCTTTGTTTTTCTCTTCTTCCTCCTTTTTTTCTTCTTCTTCTTGCCATCTTCCTTCTTCTTCTCCCCCTCCTCCTTCCAAATTTCACTCGATCTTCTTTCTTCCCCGTCTTTCTCCTCATCATGCATATATACGCTGTATCCTTCTCTTTCACTTCCCTTACTTTCCTTACGAACTCAACACTTGTTCCTCTCCTTTCCCGCCTTCCCTTCACTAGAAATATCCTCCCCTTTCTTTCCCCTCCTCTTCCTCTTCCTCTTCCTCTTTATCCCCTGCATATATAACTAACATCACTGACCGAGTGGAAATAAATCACTTCAGAAAACCTGGTTTCAACTCTTAACTCAGGTCGATAATATGTGAATTATGGTGTGCGCTTTGACATTTTGAACTGAAAAGCTTCATTATGATCCTAGTTTACCAAGGCTGTCAAAAACGACGGCAGTATTTAAATCAGTGGTTCTTGAACTTTTTTGCTCCATGCACCACGTTGAGAGCGCGAAAAGGTTGATGTCTCCCTCATTATAATAACAAAAATTGGCCTTAATAAAATGATGTTGGAATTTTAAAAAATTATCAAAATTAAGTATATGAAAACCAAGAAAATTTTTTCCAGTAACGAGAAATCAGCAACAAGAAAAAAACGTTCTAAAATTCCATTAAATAGGTCTTTCCAATTTCAATTACAATGTCATCTAAAGTATAACAAATATGTCTGTTTTCGTTTAAATATATGCTGAGGTGATTCATTAATATTTATTTATTGAATTCGATCGAATGTCGCAAACTTCAATTTTTTTGCTTTATTCTATTTCATTTAATTCTAAAATATAACAAATTCAAATTTTCAAATTTGATAATCTAGAGTGACCTTCGAGCCAGATATTCAAAACAGTCAAGATTTCCGACTCTAATTTAGTTAACTCCAGTGGCAATGGGCGTGTCATGTTACAAGAATGTCAGTCAACCGCTGTACATCACAATTCATAACGTGGATCCCCAGACAGTTCACATGTAAAACTGTGGCCGGCAGAAAATAAAATGGTGTGAGGAACTAAATGAGTTCAGAAAATATTGGCTACGTGACGCCCTTGATAGAGGCGTTTGGCAAATCCTAGGGAAGGTCTTTGTACAACAACGGACGTTTAAAGACTGCTGCTGCAGCTAATGATGATGATGATGATGATGGTGATGATTCTTTTCGTTTTGCGACACTTCTCTTTTGCACGACTTAGTTTTTATCCACGGAAGGCTTTTCTCTCCGAACATCTAAATTCCAAACTGCTCACCAATATATTTGAATTGTCCCCTCGTGGGGAGCACACCCCACGTTCAGAATCAGTGACTTAAATAATTTTGCAAGTAGACTGTACAAAAAATCAAAACATTACGTTGCTCTGTATTTTCTTGTTAATATTCAACCAAAATGAACCCAGATTCTTTATGCATTGGCGGAAAAACGAAAAAAAAATGTTAAGTAAGGAAGATTACTCTGTAATTAACATTTAATACTTATTTCCCCAGACAATATTAAATGTTCCGATAGAAAATAACCAATCACCTGGCTTATAATATAAGTAGATACTAGGTCTGCAACAAGTATGAATCAAGGTCACAATGCCTAGTGAGGATTAAACTCATTCAGTTGTATCTCTTCCATCAAATACTGGACCCCAGAAGATGCCATTTTAACAGTTTATTGATTTTTAACGATGTTTCTGTTAGTGTAGAAATTTGAATAATAGATTTTTCATATAATAAAGATAATGTTATAAATGAAAATTTTGTATAATCGCTTGTACTTTATAATTAGTAGTATTAAAAGAATTTAAAAGTTCAAAAAAAATAGATGAAGAGGGAAGAATGGGGACGGTTGCAACTTGGAATGGTTGCAACAAGTCTTATTTCTTCAATCAGAAACATGCTAGACTGATGATGGTTATGCACATGCACAGTTAGACCCTGTACTCACACAATGGGAAGACAAAAGACACATTCAATATTTGCTGCTGCAATTGTTGAAAAATCAGTGTTTTAAAGGTATCAAAGTAATTTTTATGATTCATATTTTTGTCATACTGTCATGACCGTTTGCATAAGTTAATCAAAGCTTATTCAGTTTGAATCACGGTTAGCATGTGTCAAAGTCAGTGTGTCTAACTAGCATATGGTGCACTGTCATAGCTGATTGGGTTTGTGGCAGCCGTAACAACACTTTTAGATATCTATCTTTTTAAAAATCAGTTTTCAAAAGATTTTAAGACTTAATGAGCTGGGTCATGTTAGGATACCCATGCTTCTAAAAAATCGTTTTTTTTGCAGAGGTTCTAAGTCCTTATTCACTGAAGTTTGACGACAATCAGTTTTGTATAATGTATATATTTTTGATAAAAGTATTTTAAGTTTTTGTCAAACTCTGAAATATGGAGTGATTGAATAGCAACTGTACTATCTGCACGTTGACTCAAGAGAGGCTTATGTTCTATCCATAAACAAACAAAACTGATAAATGAATAAATATTTCTGTAATATATTCTTAAAACAATACATATTTTCAGAAGGCAGTGCTCATTGAATCAAAAAGCAAGTTAATTCGAAAAAATTTAATGTATTTTCAACATGTTGCAATCGTTTCTGATTAGTGTTGCAGCTGTCCCCAGGGTTGCAACATCCGACTTCTATTAAGGTAACTGTTATGGACTATACATCATACGTAATAATCTTAAAAGACGGATATAAGTTTAAGACATTAAAAGTTGGTGGGTCTAGCCCAAAAGTAAGTAACAGTCTTGCAACTGCCCCTACTTGAATGCCTTATTCTTGATCAAAATGAAAATCAAAAATTGTTGATTTTCGAAGTCTGCAATTGAGTCTCAATCTGCAGTTAGGTTTTTGCACATACAGTTCAACGAGTTGGTTTATAATCTCCAAAATCAGGGTTCAAAATGCGGTTTGAGATCGAACGGAATAGCTGCTCTTTTCATAATGGTTGTACGCCTGCTGATGGTCGTAGAATAGATTGGCTGAAGCGCTGTGATCTACAAAGGCATACCATAAAGAATGGGATCAATAGTCCAGTCAGCTCTTGGAAACCTCATGAAATTTGGTGAAATCAAGCCAGCCCAGGGCCTGGTTGACTACGTAGCAAAAGTAGCAAATGCTGCGGACCCTGTATTTCCAAGGACCCCGCACTAAATACTTGCAAACTATCGATTCCAATGCAGTGATTCCGCTCTCGCTCAATTACTTTAGTACTGTTCTGTCCCTCAACTGTGCGTTAAGGTGAGCGATTTTAGTCAATTATTACCTTTAAGTGTTTCAACTTGGTAATTAATAGAAGTACATGTACAGTGCGTAAATAAGAAGGTATTTACAATCAAAGTCATAGTTGCTGCATAAAGGTCAAAACGAAAACCAATATGACTGAAATGTCGAACATGTTTGTTGTATTATTCGGCAGTGTAGCAAATGAAAAAGAGTAATTATTCTACTATGCAAGAGAATTAATTGCGCTTTAATATTCACATGTTTTTGTTTTGTTTTTAATTAGGGCCCTTATATGACACGCCCTACACTAAGTTACCTCGGTACATGTTAGCTCCGCAAAAAAAAGTCAACTCTTACATCATCATCAGTCTTTTATCGTCCGTCGTTGAACATAGACTTTCCCCAGGATTCGCCACACTCCTCTATCATGGGCGTTGCAAAGCCAGTATTTTCTAATTTGCCCACTTCATTTTTCCATCTTGTATTCTTCTGGCCTCGGTTTCGTATATGATATTTGGAAATCCGTGTTGTGAGTCGTGATGTCCATCGGTTGTCTGCCATTCTTGCAACATGACCCACCCATTGCCATTTAAGTTTTCTAATAGATTCTATGATATCTCTGACTCCCGTTTTCTTCCTCGTATACTGTGCTGTCTTGTGATCTCCTCATGTGAGATTAAGCCTGATTCTCTCATGCGCACGTTGCATCGTTCTCAGTTTGCAGATCTGCCTCTTGGTTAGATTCCATGTTTCAGCTCCATAGGTGACTATCGAGGGGATTCATTGGTTGTATACTCTTCTTTTTAGGATTATTTGGGATCTTCTTGTTTTTGAAGGTTGAGCACGCTCAGCTGAAGGCTTACGAACTAGCGATAATAAATCATGCCTTTTGAAGTATCTCAAGATTGTACATCTGATGAAGGCCTCGGGTGGGCCGAAATGAAAGAGATCAATAGTCAGATCAACTTTTGGAAACCTCATAGAATGTCGCGAAAAACAAGCCAGCAATGCAGAAAAGTCAACTCTGACATACAAGATGATTTATATGTCAAGGGGCACCAACCGTAGATAATAAGTCATGTCTGTTGAAGTATCTTAAGAAAAGAACCCATCTTCAAAAATAATACTAATCTTTATCCCCGGAGACAGACGTTTTGGACACAGTAATTCGGATCGAATTTGGCAACCAAATTCTTGTACCATCAAAGTAGTAAACAAGGTTTTCAGGGGTCGGTATCTGATTTTATCTTCGAGTAGGTTTTAATATGAGTTCTTCTAGTTTGGAGCATGGACCGGGGTGTGGAGATTCGATGACCGGGTCGAGGAGAAAGGATGTGTGTGGGGGTGCACAGAGGCTGGATCGTGGACGAACGGAGACCGGGGCGTGGCGATGTCGAGGGAATAAAGCAAAAATAAGCGTGGGAATCCTCATACCAAATTAGACCGGATCAAGAACTTTCGTGGACTGAAATTAAAATGTACGTAATGCATGACATGATTGATTTTAGACCTAATCAGCCGATCATCGGAGATTTGATCACATTTCAGAAATAAATGAAGAAAATCAGATGGATGGAAAAGTTCATATCATCATCATCAACTTTTTAACGCCCGTCGTTGAACATAAACCTTTCCCAAGATTCGCCAGATCTCTCTATCGTGGGCGTCACAGAGGCCAGTACTTTCTTAATTCTAAATTTATTTAGTTCGTCACACAATTTTACATTTTGTCGGCTCCAGTTTTGCATGTGATATCTGGGGATCCACGTTGTGTATCGGGATGTCTAGCGGCTGTCTGACATTGTCGCAACATAACCAGCCCATTGCCATTTAAGTTTTTTATGGATTCTATGATATCTGAGACCCCTACCTTTTCTCTAATATATTGTGCTGTCTTATGATTTCTCCATGTGAAGTTGGGCACGATTCTCTCATGTGCACGTTGCATGTTTCTCAGTTTGAGGGTCAATCTTTTACTCAGGTTCCATGTTTCAGCTCCATAGGTGACTATCAGGAGGATTAATTAATTGTATACCCTTCTTTTTGTAACTAGTGAGATTTTTGTGTTTTTGTTTGTAGAGTTTGCTATACTGAAAGCTTGCCAACCAAGTGTGATTCTTCGCTTCTTCTTTTCATGACTTCATGGGGAGTTGTTGTTCTATGTATATGTAGTGATCTACTTTCTCCAGCTCTACGTTTTCGATTTTGTTCGTTGTATCTTTGTCCTCACACGTACTAATAAATTTATGTATAATGATTTGTAATCACGTTTGATACGAAATATATTTGTACACAAAGACTTATGTATATGAGTTTGAAGTAAATGCATTATATACATATATATATATGTGTGTGTGTGTGTGTGTGTGTGCGTGTGCGTGAAGAGTGAATTTCGTAAATATGATAAGCACTATTTTAAAAATATGTCTAATTAAACTAAAAATCAAATTCTAGGTTTAAATTTTCGTTTTGTTACAACCTCCTAAACTGAATACTGTAACGTTGAAAGAAACAAATAGAGCAGATATAGACGGTGAATAAGCAAAATGGAAATTTGGGGTTGAAGCAGTTATTTGAGCCATTGCATTACTCTCGTCTGTTTGTATCAATGGTATGAGCAACGCTGCCTTGAAGCAGCTACCTAATCGGTGCAGGTTCGATTCCTACATTGGCCCTATTTTCTTTAATTATCAATTCTATTTACGTTGTCTCAGGTCAAGGGATACATTCTCTGAGTAATAACAGAAATAATGTCAAAAAAGAATTTCAATATAATATAACATAATTTATAACCATTTTGTCAGATCATATATTCATTCGTTAAAAACATAAATTTCTCGCGAAACACAATGTTAAGGTCTCTTTCATGTTCTTAATGATCTATTTAGTTATGGAGATAATTAGCACTCAGAATAAACTATATGAATACAACATCATTGCCTTTTGTCTTTTATATTTCCTTTTGAGCTTCCAAAAAATGGTAGCTGGAAATTATATATGTATTTATATATATACATTTATACACATTTATATGTTCATATATATATATACATATATATACGTATTTTATCATATTTTTTCAATCTTATTATCACCCTTATTTATCTATAAAAGGAGTGTGATAAGATAAGAAAAATTTGAATCCAAGATTTGATTTTCAATTCAATGAAACAAAAATTCAAATGAAGTTTATCGTGATCTAGTACCATCCACATACGAAAAGTATCCCTTGAATTTCTTATGTAACCTTTCCTGCAGCCATACCAGTAAATATAAGTCGATATATATATATATATATATATATATATATATATATATGTGTGTGTGTGTGTGTGTGTGTGTATGTGTGTGTGTGTATATGTAAATATATATACATATGTATATATATATATACATATATTTATATATATATACATATATATATGTGTATATATACATATATATGTATATGTATGTGTATATGTATATATATATATACATATATATATACACACACACAAACACAAACACACAAACACACACACACATAGAGAGAGAGAGAGAGATAGATATAGTCGAATGTGGATTCGCTACATAAACTAGCTCATGTTTCTGCCCTCTCCAGGCCTCATCAGGTGAATCTGATGAGGCCCGGTGAGGGCAGAAATATGAAATAGTTTGTGTAGCAAATCCACATCCTACTATTTATTTCCAGCTCTATTCTAAAACAACTTGACTTTCATAGTATAAAGTTGAATGCATCGAGCAGTCTATGAAATAAATCCATCACATATCAGACGTTGCTTTATGTTATTATATTATACTATACTGCTAACCTGTACAATATCTATCATATATATATATATATATATATATATATATATATATATATATATATATATATATATATATATCGGTCGGTCTATCACTTCCTGTTGATCGTCAAGTCTTTATCAAAATCAAAATACTCAATAAATGGGGACAAAATCTTTGATTATATAAGGTCTGTCCATAAAGTATCCAGCCATTTAGTATACCATGAGGACCGATCGCAAACCCTTGATGTATCAATAACAAAAATAATATTGCTTGTTTGTTTCTCAATCTTTTCAATGTTTGATCTTGTTTCAATTTTTTTGTTTTTGTATTTGTTGTATCAGTATATCTGTAAATACGTACGCCGTGCGTTTTCTTTACATCTATCGGTTTAGAAAGAAAGGATTTATTCGACCAATATATTCTATTCTGTACCCCGGTGAAATCAGTAATTGAAGGAATTGGATCAACATAACTGTTCCTGTAGACCGAAAAAGAAACGGCCTTTGAACATGTCATCGGCTTTGCCAACTACGACTATTCAGAAAATGACCAATGAATTCAACTCTTTGACCATTACAAAAGAAAGTTTGCTTCTCTCTAAAGTGATTGGCACACACTTTCCTGTCTACATTCTTCCAGTAGACCTTGTCAATGGAGCATTTCAAAACCATAAGGATGACAGTAAATCGGAAGAAGTTTATAAAGGCGTCTTTTAATGAATTCTCTTCTAAGATATCGTTCGCCTTGGTACCTTAGGTGGCCTTTAAGATGTCTAGTCACTTTCTATTCACAGAATTTATATGAATTCGTCTATTGAACAACTCTAGCCATCAAAAATGGCATGTGTTTGTGTGTTTGTTTATTTATTTGTACGTTGTAGCGCTCCTGGCCATTCTGTTTTATCTGCCGACTTGAAAATTGCCATCAGTACTTCACTAGACCCCTTCTAAATATGGTACTTTTTTTTTACCTCTAGATATTTCTAGATGTTTTTTCCACTATTTTAGATCCTGTCCAGTAGGAAACGCAAGTGATATGATAAACAGAATTTATCATGACAATATTTAATCTTTAAAAAAAAACATGACTTCAAATTTCAACGCTACGGTTGCTCATTTATTGAATGTGGTGGCGAATTGAACCATTATCAAAAGCTGTTACAAAAACTGTCAACATAGGTTTCTTCTGTTTTTAAGTTAGTCTAACTGACTATGTAAGTATGTAACGTGATACAGGCCATCCAGCATTTACTTCTCACTATATTTTATTTTACCTCCTTAATGATAGGTTTTCAGAGGGGGGTCAATTTGTCATGCAAATTCCTGTTAAATTGGTTTCTTGGTTTACGCTTGTTTTTTGAAACTTCACATATTCTAATGGTCACTACCAAACCATATGTTTTAATTGATCATCCCGAACAAGTCATGCTGCCAAAGATGTTGGTCTCGTGCTGGTTTCTACAGAGCTTGCTTGCCTTAAAAAAACTGTAATTAGCGGCTAATAAGCCTAGAGTTATCTCCCTTAGATAGTCTCTTGTTTTTCAGTAAATCTATCATCATCATTAGCCATTTAGCGTCTCTTATTGGACCCAGACCATCCTTAAGATTCGCCAGACCTCTCTATCGTGGGTGTCATGGAGCCAGTGCTTTCTAAATTTATTTGATTCGTTACGCCATCTTACATTTTGTCGGCTCCAGTTTTGCATGTGATATCTGGGGATCGACGTTGTGTATCGGGATTTCCAACGGCTTTCAGGCATTCTCGCAACATAACCAGTCCATTGCCATTAAAGTTTTTTATGGATTCAATGATATCTCAGACTCCTGCCTTTTCTCTAATATACTGTGCTGTCTTATGATCTCTCCATGTGAGGTTGAGCATGATTCTTTCATGTGTACATTGCATGGTTCTCAGTTTGAGGTTCAATATTTTACTTAAGTTCCATGTTTCAGCTCCATAGGTGACTATCGGGGGGATTCATTACTTGTATACCCTTCTTTTTTGTGACTAGTGAGGTTTTTGTGTTCTTGAAAGTTGAGCTTGCTCTATCGAAAGCTTGCTGACCAAGTGTAATTCTTCGCTTTTTCTTTTAATGATTTCATGAAGAGTTGCTGTTCTATGTATATGTAGCAGTCTACTTTCTCTAGCTCTAATCTTTCGATTTCGATCGTCGTGTCTTTGTCCCCACACATACTAATAGATTTATGTATAATGCAATGTAATTATGTTTGATATGAAACAAACTTGTGCACGAAGACATATGTTTATAAGTTTGGAATTAATGTCCAACAAGGGGTCTAGTGAAGTCCTGATGGCTGAGGTGATTATCAGGATGATGTATTAGTTGTATACCTTTCTTATTAGCACTAGTAGAATTTTCTGGTTCTTAAAGGTTGAGCTTGCTCTACCGAAAACTTGCCATCCCTAAAGTGATTTTGACAAAATCAAATACTCGGAAATCAGAGGCCCGATTCGATTAGAAGCCTTTTGACGGAATCACACGAACATTTATAGCGCAGCATAGCGCAGCATAGCGCCAGCTCCATTATGTCACGGTAGCAAACCCACATAATCACAATCACATACACAGGAATCATAACATAGATAAATATCCAGAAGTAAATATCTTCAAGATATAGTATATTTAGTTACTGAAATGCTATTTCCTTGAATATTGTCATTTCCAGACGTCAACATGTGTGAGTTAAAAACAAAAATGGCGATGTTATCATTCTCGTTTGCAGACTACCGACTTGGTCTTGAAATATTCAAAACATCAAGAGCTTCATCGATCACATTCGGAAGTTATCTGAAGTATTTTTAAGAAGATCTTTAATCCGAATTATATCAATAAAAGAATGCTTTCTAAATACGTATTATATATATATATATATATATATATATATATATATATATATATATTGCACAGTTTATTTATACACACACACACGTATATATATATATATATATATATATATATATATTTATTTATTTATTTATTTATTTATTCATATTTGTATGTATATGTAGCTTTCATGCAATCTTTTACCCACAAGGCAAAGCTCCTGATAGTGGACTATCCCTAGAAATACATACTCACACACCACTGAAGATGGCAATGTCTGCACTATTAATAATAAAAATATCTATGAATAAATAAACCTTACCTCTAAATACTATACTCCCGAGTCTGTCTCACTCATTACAGTTCATATAATATATATACATTATTGTGTCATCCACAAATAGCTGTTTCCACGTATTACATCTCTTCAGTGTGGCTATAAACTTTCCATTATCCCATTCAGTACCGCCAGGCAGGATTGAAACCTTCATTTTACAGCCAGGGCCGATATCCTACTTCCGGACAACGGAACTGGACGGTCAGTAGAGCTGAATTTAAGCGATACATATATTTTATTCCTCATCCACCAGAATGCTCTATTCCTATTGAAGAGCTGTATATATATATATATATATATATATATATATATATATATATATATATATATATATATATATATATATATATATATATATATATATATATATATATATATATATATATATATATATATAATGTGTACTGTGGAGAGTGAGACAGACTCGGGAGTAAAGTGTTCAGAGGTAAGGTTTATTAATCCTTACATGTAAATTGTCCAGACATGTTTCGGGATTTATTCCCATCTTCAGTGGTGTGTGCTGCGTGAGTATGTATTTTTAGTGTTTAAAGTTCCCATGTGGAACCAGAGTCCACCATCAGGAGTTCTGCCTTGTGGTTAAAATATTTTATAAAGGCTGCTTGAGGCATCCTGCTCTGTGTGTGAGTATGTATATCTATCTATCTATCTATCTATCTATCTATCTATATATATATATATATATATATATATATATATGTACATATATATATATATATATATATACATTGAGAGAGAGAGAGCGATTTTTTCAAATGTAGTTCTTATTTATAGTAATCACAAGGATCTGGATTTTTATTGACATCAAGGCTGTTGTTTTATATTCGAAAAAGCTTTTATCATGAGTGGTTGTGGAAGAAAAACTTTCATCTGAAGAAAATGCAGTGGACAAAATAAGAGAACGGGTATAAAATATGATTTTATGAGTTTGTAAAATAAATGTAGAACGTCTGTGAATAACATTACTTGAAACAAATAGAATGAACTATGGACACCTTTATTAGCAATAATCTCGGCACTCCAATGTCCGCAAGACTTGAGTCGTTTCTTGAAAAGATCCGATGTTATTTTTTCAATCATCTTCAAGTGTTTCCCCATAAATCGAGTACAGAGCTTCGGTTTCGTCCCCTAACCTTGTCGCCAAATATCTTCTACAAATTTTCGATGAGAGTTTAAGCAGGACATACTATAACTTCAATGTTCTTTTTCTTAAAAAAAAAAATCATTTACTCGTTTTGCGATGTGAAAAGGAGTGTTGTCCTGCATAAAAATCGCTGGCTGGCTGGCTGGCTGGCTGGTTGGGAGATGCTTAAATTTATTTTCTTCGCTGAAATGAGATTTACACTAATCCTCATTCTTTCAAACAACATTTTCCACTTTATGGTCTAGTTTAGCAATGTTATTACTTTCACTTCTGATAGATTTAGAAGCTGGAGACTTAGCTTTCAATTCAAATTGGTTAAATCGTCAAGAAACTGTACAGCAACTCACTTTTTTGCTGAGATCAGCTTTGATTAGCATTTAAATTCCTTCTGTAGAATTGAAGAAATCATTCAATGCATCTTTTGATTACTCTGTCTTCCCAGAAGCTTGTCTTACGTTATTGTCTTTTTGAATTAAACCAAAGGTTTTGTTAGTATATCTCTGAATTTTTGAGATGAGGTACTATTATTATTTCTATTATTATTCGGACTATCCTCATCTTGGTTGTTTTTCATACAATGTTTCGGCCGTTGTACTTTACAGCCTTCATCAGGTATCATCTGGTAGGTGTGGGGAAGTAACGGACCGAACCCTTTATTTAACCGACGGGGGTATATTGACTGCACTCCCCTCTTAGCATTAGTAGTATCATTATTGTTTCACACTGGGATAGAACCTAGAACCATTAGATTACTTGCAGTAATTCTTGTCTGATTCTGTAATGTGTCCATCAATAAAAGTTTTTGTTTCATCATACAGTTTCAAAACTCTCGAAACAACACTCTTGGACCATCCCCACTTAACAATTTATTGCCGAAGGACTGCAGTCATTTGGATAAGTACCAGTGTGTCTGATAGCTGATGTAACACCGAAACCTTGTTACTTATCATTTAGTTAGGATTGCCTGGTGACTGAGAAATTTCTAGAACGTGACAAAAAAAATTCTCTCACTTTGTCCACTGTATGATTTTTTTTTTTTCAAATAAAGGTTTTTCTTGAATATTTTTTTCTATTACCACTTTTGATAAAAGCTTTTTCATATATGAAGTAGGTACCGAGAGCTACTATTTCGATAAATTCCAAGATTCGGTGGCAATTTCGATCAGCAAGAACTAAATTTGAATAAACCGTTCTCAACTAAAAAAATACGAAGCAAAAAATACTGGTCAGATTTAAAAAATAATGATGGTGGTCATCTTAAATTCAGCCTTCTTATAACTACAAATATTTCTCTTGAATATATTTGCTTTCATTTGCATTATTTCATGTTTAGATCTCATCGAAGAGAAAAATAGTTATTAGTACTGTCTACGTTGAATCTTTACTATTGAGGGTGTGTTAAGACATCATTCTGCCTATCAACATTTCCCCGCACTAAAAGACCTTGGAGCTATAGTGTTTGCCAACCATTTCAAAGTCATTTCTCGCTTCAGTTAATAAGATTACTACCCTTCAATTTAAGTACGTGGTATGAAAGAATAATTTTGAATAATTAATTTTACGTATAATTAGACAGTTTTATGATAAGAATCTGTTTAATCTTCTAAGTGTACAGCTGCTGCTCTATGCGTGTTACTCAAAGAAAGCAAGCAAAAATAATTGAGAACACATCACTTAAAAGACTTTAATTTTTGCCCAATAACTTCGTTCCACCTGGAACAACCGAAATTTCTCTTTGGGGGAAACAGCCAACTCCCCGTTGGGAACCACTAAGCTATTAATCATTATCCTTCTAATTTTTCTTAAACTGTGAAATATGAACAATTGCAGCTGAAATTAGAAGTCCATTCAGCGATAACGTCTTTGCTGGTAACTGTCACGCAACCTATCCGCCAGCGGTTCCGGTCCTTGGGGCCGGCAATACGGGAAGTCATCTGGAGCATCACGTGCCAGGCAGTGTTCGTCATATTTCTGACAGAGTAGGAATTTCCAAACGTAAATGTAAAAAAAAAAAAAAATGGGAAAATTAACCTGAATGAAAACAATCAAAATAAAAAAAATCTTTGGGTTGAAGTGACATTTTCTTAGTGATATGAGATAATATTGTACTTTGAAGGTCGTTGAAGTTCAATTTGTCAGGAGCGCCATGGACCCTACAGCCGGCCCTGTATGTACACCAAGTCTCTCTCGTCCTCTCTCTGTCTCTGTCTGTCTGTCTCTCTCTGTCTCTCTCTCTCTCTCTCTCTCTATATATATATATATATATATATATATATGTATATATTCATTAAAAAAAAATATTTAAGCGTGAATACTTTTTTCGCATTAACATACCATAATTTTTGTACCAGCACTTCTTCTGATTCTTGTTCTTTACGATGGTATAAAGTTTTTAAAAGCTTAAGTTGATTTTGGTCATGGAGACCCTACAAAATCCGTCAAGTATAGAGTATATAATACTTGTGCGATACTATAAATCTAGTATATCAAGTAAATTTACTATATATATACACAACATATATATTCATGTATATATATATAAGTATACATATATGTATATATATGTGTGTGTGTGTGTGTGTGTGTTTAAGCATATGTATATATGTATATATACATATATGTATATATTTATATATATATGTATATATATATATATATGTATATATTAAAGTATATGCATAGAGTGTATATATATATATATATATATATATATATATATATATATATATATATATATATATATATATATATATATATATATATATATCCATATATATTTAATATGTATATATACTTGACAGGAGTTAAATATCCATTTTTTTTTCAGTTCGAGAATTCAAGCGAAATTATCGAATGTCTATCTAATTTGGAAACCTTTCAAATTATATCCCTAAAAAAATAGAAAGATTACTTTAAATTAAAAACTAATTCGACAAAATACTTTCTGGAACATCGCGTCGCGTCGCTTTGATTAAAAAATAACGCAAATTAAATTACCAGACTAAACTTGAACGAAGTCAGACAAAATGGTTTAAAGAAAAGATAAGAAGATTAACCCACTAAAAATCAAACGAAATCTCATCAGTTCTGTTCATGGTAATTCTAGTTTATTTGGTCTTAAAATATGATAGCATCAAAATTGCCAAACGTTATCCCCCTTAATGGCTACATTCTTTTTTTTTGTTTTGTTTTTATTTCTTGCTACTTTTTTAGCTAAACTTTTTATATACGCTTCAAATAACGCTGTTATTCTCGTTATAAGATATATAACAACGTTCTTCAAATCTTAGATATCATTTTCAAAATCCTAATCCCAACCCTTACCCCTAAGCCTTTAGATGATTTCGGAGCGTTCATAACATTTAAGCAATAAAGGTAGCAGGAATTGACCAAAAAAAAATGAAAGATCCAGCCATTTTAGTCATCAAGTGGGGTATCTTTTGGTGAACTTGATGCTATTGTATTTTAAGACCAAATAACCGAGGATTTGGATACTATCAATACTACTAGTAATAAAGTACATTTTAGTAATAAGGCTCCAAAAATAGCAAGGGAAATGCCAGATAAATACTAGTTAAAAAAAATGCTACAATGACGATAATTCATCAAAGAAATTTGGACCACTTAGAATTATTACACTCACTACAATTGCAAGGTGTGTTGTTGTATATATCAAATCAAATAACTCGGGAGAAAGTCAAAACGTTCGGTTTGAATATGTTATCACATCCTTTCAACTCAAATGGCTTGGTACCGTAAGATTTCCTCTTACCAGAACACTAAGTACTGAAACCTTTTAAATGTAGGAAAAAGGATTAATTCAACGTTATCAGAATGTGCGCATACAGCACATATTATTCAGAAACGGATATATAATCCAACAGAAATCATTATAAATGCGTTATATTACTTTTAAACTCTATTCGAAATGACCTCCTGTTATTACGCGTTGAATGCATCATTTGGCCTAGACAGTGTAAGAAGAATGAGCAATTAAAGAAAGTGAGTCAGCTGCAGGAATCGAACCTGCTACGAATAGATAGCCGCTTAAACTTTGCGTTGCTCTTACCATAGAGCTGGATAAGAGTAAGAGCAACGCACGAGTACGAGAAAACTTTTAGCCAATTTTTCTATTTATTCTATTCATGCTGTCTTGGCCAAATGGTACATTCACCATGTAATGATGAGGATCATTCCAAATAGAGTTTCAAATTAATATAACGCATTGATAATATATATATATATATATATATATATATATATATATATATGTGTGTGTGTGTGTGTGTGTGCGTGTGTATGTGTGTGTGCGTATGTGTGCACGTACTTAGTCGGATATTTTTATTTCATGTATGTTTCATTAAATATAAAATACAAAGAGCTTCTATATAGTTTTTAGTAACTTTTCCTTGTGTCCGCACAAGTGAACAAATCTTTGGGTGCGTATATATATATATATATATATATATATATATATATATATATATAATGCTAATCCTCTCCTATTTTGAATTGTCATCGTGTAATTCTTTCGCCATTATACTTTCAATTATACGTTCCTCCCCCCTGACTGAAATTATTCTGCAATTCTAACCCAGGATAGCTTTCCTCCCCTTGAGAAGTTCCTCCCCTAGGAGCCCTCCCTCCCGGTTCAAGAATCCCTGATTTGGAATTTGAATAATTTTCGTTACTCTTTATTTATTCTTATTTATATATTTGCATAATAAAGTAAAGCAAGGAGACACCCTTTATCACTGTGTGTGGAAAATTATATTGCGTAAATGAGCTCTATTTTTGTAGGAAGCTTTTTGACTTGGAAATAGCGCGTGAACGCTCCCAGCATTAGAATAATGGAACCTTGATTTTGCATAAAACTGAATTGTTTTTCTACGTTGCTGCATTGTTACTTTCACATAAGAGATTTCTAAGGTACAATCTTTCGAATTCTCGAACAAACATTTTAAAGTATATATATATATATATATATATATATATATATATATATATATATATATATATATATATATATATATATATATATATATCAGAAAGGAATCATTCAATTTTTTGAATGATAAAGCCACTAATGGACCACTCTATATATTGTGTACCCTTAAAACATTCGTTATGTTTATTGAGTATATAATATATATATAAGACTTTTTTCTATTCTCAATATTAACTTCATTGAACACGGTATTTACGTTTGTGTTTCACTATTTTCAGCCATCTTTCCAGCAACTTCATGAGTCTATCTTCTTGGAACTTTTTATCGTTCTTTGCAAAGAACTGCTCGAGGAGCCTTTTTTGCAGTTTTTCTGTAACTTGTTTTTCTTCATTATGAGAATTTTGCAGAGACGGGAATGAACGAAAAAAAAAATGTAGGTGCAATATCTGTTGAATAGGGCCGATATGTGTGAACTTAATTGCCAAACTCTAACAGTTTTTGCTTGGTCACAAAAGAAACATGCTATATAGTGTCGTCTTGATGGAATATTATGGCCTTCCTCTCAACCAATTCCAGCTGCTTTTAAAGGACCAAATTTAGAATCCGAAATTGATTCAAGTCAAAAGTGTACATTTTCAGATTATACCGTAGTCAAAATCTAATTTATCTCAATCAAAACAAGGATCGAATTCAGATCTGTTAAAATACATAAAAGAATATTGTGAAAAAAATAGTATTATAAATTTGAAAAAATTTTAATCAAATTGAATTTTGATTACCATATGACCTGAAAAATTGCACATTTGCTTTGAATCAATTTTGGAGTCTGGATTTTACCTTTGATCCACTTTTCATTGCTGTCTCTAATTGATATAATTGGGAACAGTACTTGTTTGAATCAATCTTTTTCTTCTTCAGGGTTTTTTGGGGTGTCAGGGCTTCATCTAAAACCTGTTCCACTCCATCAAAGTGACAGAGCAAATCGGTGTTCTCAAAGATAAATTCCCACTGCACAATTTTGGAAAGATTTAGAGAACTTTAGCTCGCGATATTTTCGTTATTTTTAAAACTACAATCCTCAGTTGTTGTCTTTTTTTTTTAAATTTTGAAGCTGGAACACTCCTTATAAGATTTTGATGCTTGTTACAATGAAACCTATCAGGCGTTGATTGGCCACGACGCCGGCTGCCAGCCAATCACAATATTCATTCGCTGCAATGGCTCCTATTACTGTCAGCCCAGCAAAAAAGACGCATTTGAGGACTTTTTTCGCGCGACTGTAAGACCTATTTCTAGTGTTATAACTGACTAGAATCTGATCACAAATCATGCTTGATGGATCGAAATAGTACTATCCAACATGAAAGTGTTTTTGCCAAGGGTGGCACTTATCAGGAGTGACAATTCAGATCCTGCATTCTGCGAATCACGATCTCATCTCTACGCAATTATCTTTCGACGTAATTTCCTCGCTGAACTCCATAAATAAATGAACACATCAAAGAGACAATCACTTGACACTATACCCGCTTCCCTAACCATATCTGGTTACCTTTACCATTAATATCTAACGAGGTGCAGAGGGAGCTGCTCATTGAGATCGCTTTAGGGCAGGGTCTTTTGTATGACAATAACTGGTTAATAACATTAAACAAAATATACGAAACACGTCTGGTTAGTCCCTCAATAGAAACCGTCCGGTGACCAAATGTCTTTTTGGCTGATCAATTGAAAAAATGAAAAAGGAGTGATCGATTAATGAATTACTTCTCTTGCCGTTCGTTGGATAGAAAAAGTCCGGATTTAAAATTAACAAGCGTGAATGCCACTGGGTGCAAACTGGGGTATCAATTTAGCATAAACTTACATTGAAAAATAAACACTCATTTAAAAACCTATTGGAGGGCGAAGGAGAAAAAAACATTTTCTAGGCATAATAAGGTATAAATGCCTATTTTTCAGCCGTCTAGCTCCATCAGAGTGGCCTGCAAATGTGATTCATATGTATTCAGTCAACCAGCCAGATCAACTTGGAAACTGAAGAAACCTTAATTGACATTTTTTGTGACAGTTTTGAAAACGGGATATATTGCTGATAACAAATTACAGAGAATTCCAGATACCTTTTGATGATTTTATAAAATTATTCCTGTGGCCTTAATAGAATGAAATTAAACTGCTATTTTTTTTTATATTCGAGAAATATTTCCAGAAAAAATTCAACTGATATTAA
>OY735231.1:28694225-28726725 GCA_963457665.1 Thysanoteuthis rhombus | reverse complement strand
TACTTTCCCCAGTATCCGTGCAATTTCGAGCAGTGCTGTGGTATATACCGTCTCAATCCTTCTTTTCATCCTGAGTTCCTCCAATCTCGCTCTCAGTGTCTTTTAGACAGTTCTGAGTGTGCTTATTATTACTGGTACTACCCTGACTTCCATGTTCCACACCTTCTTCAGTTCTCTTACTAGATCTTAGTATTTTTCCAGTTTTCCACTCTCTTTCCTATCTACTCTGTCGTCTGCAGGCAAAACCACGTCTATTATTTGATAGGTTCTCCTCTTCTTGTCTATAATTACCAGGTCCAGTCTTCTCGCTTTGATAGGGTGGCCAGTTTGGATCCCAAAGTCTCAAAGTAATTTGTGGTTTCCTTTCTCCAGGGCTGTCTCCAGCTTGTGTTGGTACCACTTTTCTGCATGCTTAAAATCCCATTCGTTTGCTCAGTCCCCAGTGTATCACTGTTGTTACTCTATCGTGTCTGTGTTTATACTCCTTCTGGGCTAGTTGACTACATTCACTTGTTTCGTGGTTTACGCTCTCATCCCTTCGCCCACATTGGCGGCACTTGCTATCCGTCTGTGTTCTGTCGATTTTTGTTTTGATGTAGTTTGTTCTGATGCACTTGTTTTGGGCAGCTAGGATGAGCAATTCTGCTTCTCTCTTCAGGTCTCCTTTCCGTAGCCATGTCCATGATCTCTCGTCTGCCACACCCGGTATCTGTCTTTTAAATTCTGGGTATAGATCCTTCTGTTCCCATTTTTCTTTCCTTGTTGGCTGTGCTGCTCAGTTCTTTTGTTGTTCGTTGTTGTTCGTTACGCTGCTTCAGGAACTCATTATAATGTCTTCACTGTTTGATGATGATGATGATGATTATTATTATTATTATGATTATTATTATTATTATTATTATTATTATTATTATTATTTGGAATCTCACACCAGTTGCCTGGTGGTAACCGCTGGAGTTTGAGTGACAGCAAGTCTCCTCAAGTCTCCAGCCCTCCTCTCCTAGTACTCATAGGTCGCAGTAATTCTGCGATTTACAGTTTCACACCGGTTGCCCAGTGGTTATCGCTGAAGGCTGAGTGACAATAAGTCTCCTCAGGTCTTCAGCTAACGTCTCCTCTCTCTTTCGCATATCATGACAGAGCTACGATTCGTTGCAGTACTTATATCTCTAGCACCTTCCTCAGTATCCGTGCAGTTCCCAGTAGTGCTGTGGTCTGTACGGTCTCTATCCTCCCCCTAATCCCGATCTCCTCCAGTCTCTCCCTCAGCGTTTTGGGGACAGTTCCTAGTGCTCCCACTATGACCGGTACTACCCTGGTTTTCATGTTCCACATTTTCTTTAACTCCCTTATTATTATTGATATTTGTGCTACTATTTTCCTTCATTTCAATTTGTATTGCATTTTATTGCAACCAAGCACAGGCCGGTTTCCCTTCATCATCATCATCATGTCTTTTAACGTCCCCCGGATTCGCCACTCTTCTCTATTATGGGCGTCGCAGAGCCAGTATTTTCTAAATTTGTCCAGTTCATCTGTCCATCTTGTATTTTGTCGGCCTCAGTTGCGCATGTGATCTCTGGGGATCCATGTTGTGAGTCGTGATATCCATCGGTAGCCTGTCATTCTTACAACATGGCCTGTCCATTGCCATTTAAGTTTTCTAATAGATTCTATGATATCTCTGACCCATGTTTTATTCCTAATATACTGTGCTGTCTTGTGATCTCTCCATGTAAGGTTGATTCTCTCATGCGCACGTTGCATACTTCTCAGTTTGTAGGTCTGTCTCTTGGTTAGGTTCCATGTTTCAGCTCCATAAGTGACTATCGGGAGGATGCATTGGTTGTATACTCTTCTTTTTAGGATCATTGGTATCGACCTGTTTCCAGCAACGGGTAAATAAATAAACAGACTTGATCTAATAAAAATGAATTTGAACCAAACTCGCCATCAGAGTCAATAATTGAACAACCTTGGTGCTAAAATTGGATTTTAGGGTCTAGTAGAAGAGAAGTGAAGCCAATTTTCTAGTCTGTAAACAAAATGGTAAGATCAGGAATGCAGGAACACACAAGGAAACTCATACACATTTCAGAAAAAATGTTAGAGCTGGTTGATATATTTGATGTATACAGTTGTTCAATTTGGAAAAAGTATATCTATTGTAGTTGTTATTTGAAAACCTACAGAACAAAACGGAGTGTCTATTTCATATCAAACTCAACTTATATGCTATTTTCCTGTTTCCTGTCAGAAAGGGAGCATAATGTAAACTGAACATTTTTACTAAGACTTCTCCTTTCTTTAAGAAAATACTGCATTTTATTTAATCTTTCCAATAGAGTGGCCGTGTGAATGTTTCCAGAAACCCATCAAAACGTGAATTAGTCAGCTAAAAAAAGCAAGGACGTATAAACATGTGGCTTTATTCTGCAGTTAATTCACTTTGCATCGCATCTTTTCTGGATAAGTTCGTTTTTTTTTTCATCTCTCTCTTAGTTTCTTAAACTTAAGGATGTTGAAACTTGTGTTTTCGCAATTTTTTTAGTGTCTTTAGTGTCTTATTCGACACTCAAATTCGATTTTTTTTTTTTTGACGAACGTGAGCCGCCAGATGATTTTGTTTAGTTTTATCCCTTTCTGTTCGCTTTGAAATGGTGAGAGAGAATCTTAGATGAGACGTGTACGGAATTTATGCATGATTAGATCTGGTTGTTAGAGAATGAACAAGTATCGGCGAAGATATTCTATCCAACTGAAGATTTTTTTTCAAAGGTTCCAAGTATGATTCTATTGAAAATATTTAGCTTCCTATAAATTTTTACCTCGCTTCTCTATAAGAGGCTGTGGCAGGTTTATTGTTTCTCGACTGTTTTTAGTCAGATTTTCTTGAAACTTTGCAGAAAGGTGGGACTTGTTGAGATGATCTTGTCAAGAAAAATCCTCCGCTCAGAATCATGCAATTTGTCAATAATGGCGTTTAAACTTTATGTTTTAGAATTAAATTCCTCAGCTGTTCCAAGTCAGATTTACCTAAAAGAAAGGTATTCCTTGATAAGATGCTTCTTTCATAAAATTATCTTCTACTCAGGGTCATGTGATCGGGCAATAATGGCGTTTAAACTCTCGTGCGGACGCCTCGTTGAACCTTCGGTTCTTGTGTTCCTTTCTATGGTGGAAAACCAATTTTTATAAAACAAGCCTAGAAGTCAGACCATAAATGTGCAAATTCGATTAGTGGTGTCTTTAAAAAAAAACTTCTTTTAGAAGCTCCCTCCTGTAAAATCTTTTACCTTAAAAACCCTTTCCTCTGAAAGAACCTTCGTTTAACGCTAGAATAGTAAGATTCATCAGATTCATGGAAAGAGTGGGAGGAAATGCTTCGTGGAGATAATGTGAGTCGTTTGCTATATCCATTTGTCAGACTGTCAGGTAGTGACAGAGATCGCTGATATAGATGCTTGTGTAACTTATAATACCTTGACCCCCCCCCAATTCTAATCCCCAATAATTCCACTTACAGTAAAGCCATTTTCTCCTTGCTAATGAAAGAGAAGTATGGAGACAGCAGAATATTAGATGGAGAGACGAGCTAGACAAGTTCAGGAAGTACTGGCTCCACGACGCCCATGATAGAGAAGTGTGGCAAATCCTGGGGAAGGTCTATGTCCAACGACGGACGTTGAAAAACTGATGATGATCATGATGATGAGTAACATATTATTACATTTTATATACTGGCATAGTACCCGTACAAAATGTGAAGAGCATTTATGTACAACCAATACCATCCCTCCCTCCATGGTGAAATATGTAGCTGAAACATGAAACCTAACAAAAACCTTACCCCTAAACCGAGGAGCACGCAACGTGCACAAGAAATCCCCATACTACTGGCCTTGAGCTAGACTAACTTCTTATATACCTTAATCCAGCTCTCCGAAAATGAAATTTGGTAAACGATCTACTCTAGCTGACTAGAGAGTACTGACTTTTGTTGCCCCCTACCCTTGGCTTTATGCTGTACTAAATAAAACTTAGTAATTTCCTACATGAACATGAAATTAGTATGAACAAATACCAAGACCTGAGCTTAAATATTGTTCGATCTATGCCTGTTAATACCTACAAATACAACTAAGAATGAAATTGTTATGTGAAAATAACAATGATTGAGCTGTAATGAAGCCAAATAAATAATAATCATCATCACCATCAGTCTTTTAACGTCCGTTGTTGGACATACACCTTCCCCAGGATTCGCCACATTACTCTATCATGGGTGTTTCCTGAATTTGTGTAGTTCATCTCTCCATCTTGTGTTTTGTCGGCCTCGGTTTCGCATGTGATCTCTGGGAATTCATGTTGTGAGTAGTGATGCCTATCGGTTGTCTTTCATTCTTGCAACATGGCCTGACCATTGCTATTTTATTCTTTTAATAGTTTCTATGATGTCTCTGACCCCATTTTCTTTCTGATATATTGTGATTTTGTGATCTCTCCATGTAAGATTGAGTATGATTCTCTCACGTGCACATTGCATTGTTTTTCAGTTTGTATGTCTGTCTCTTGGTTAGGTTCCATGTTTCAGCTCCATAAGTGACTACCAGAAGGATACATTGGTTCTGTACTCTTCTTTTTAGGATTATTGGGATCGGCTGGTTTTTGAAATTTGAGTCCCATGGTCATGAAGAACTGCAACATATATACAATCACAGCAACACCTTCATTAGGCTACATAAACATCAGTAGATACCTATAAATGCAACTAAATCTGGTGGTATGGACGCAACTCGACCTGGGCGTAAGTGGATCATTATACATACCTTCCCTACCTTTCAAAAAGGAGGGAACAAATGTCATCCATTACATTTCTTTCACCGAGTCATTTGCTCAACCCAGCAATGCTTCTACTCTTTCACGTTCCCTTTCTCGCCTTACCATTCTGAAGAACCTGGAACAAATATAACGTACACACTTCGATTTCTGAAGTAAGCTAATAATAGTATGACGGAAATTCTCGTCGTTCGTCGTTTAGCCATAAAACTGCGATGAGTGAAATTCTTGTCATTCGTAGTTAATGGGTTTTGACCTCTTAGTGGAACGTACCAGTGAACTGGTGTGAGTCGGACCGGCGCTGGTCGACTTATGACTGTTGAACAAAGATAGCGAAGGGTTATATGCTTTTTTTACATGTGTGCATGTTTGTTAGTGGGGTTTTTTTGTTTGTTTTAGTATGTTTGTTTGTTTGTTTGTTTGTTTGTTTGTTTGTGTATCCAGTGTTACTGGCCATACAGTTTTTTTTTTCTCCAGACTTCAAAACTGGCATCAGTACTCCCCTAAACCCTTTCTGAAAAGAAAAAAAAAAGAAAGCTTCTTTTTTCTTTTTTTTTTTATTTATGAGGCTTATTTTGACGATTTTATAAATATTATCTAGATTCTGGAGAATGTAAATGTCTCTAGATAGTTTTTCACTCCATTTTAAATATTTTCCTGTGGAAAACGGCGGTGACATAATAGATCAAATCTATTCTGACTATATTTTTTCTTCGATGGATTTTTTTTTACATGACATCAAAATCTGACGCTACGGTTGTCCAATTATTGACTGCGGTAGCAAATATTTGTAAATCTTACAATGGATTCTGCAAGTTTAAAAAAATCATGTTGAATGCTGCAAATTATGATTAACTAATAGGGATATCCGTCGTCGCCCCGGGAAAATATAACTTCAAATTAGAAAACACATTAAAAATACATTCTTTATTTCTAACACAACTAATGGGAAAATTTCATTTACGCAGAGACCAAAATCGTCATTTCAACTCCATACTGTTTACTCATATCTGTAGATAAGCAAGTGAGTAAGTTGTGATTTTTAAAAAAATAAACAAAAATTTAGATAACGGTAAATAGTGGTCAAAAATTAAAATTAATGGTATAGAATAGAATAATTACTTTCAATATTATGAGAACTCATAGTCATGTATCCCTAAGCCTCATCCTTTAACTAGCTTCCCTTCTGTATGACCTGATTTAAGGCAAATTTTGTCATCGAGGAAAGAGAAGGGGAAATGCGAGAAACAAAAATAGGAGAAACTGTTTTATTGTCAAAAAACACCAAAACTTTTTCCAAGAATTGATTTTATTGTAAGAAATATGTATACCATTCGTGAAAAGAATGATTGACGAAAATTCTGGTATTAAAAAATTATTTGTTTTTGATGTTTAGAACCGAATATTGACCTGAGAATGTCTTCTGGTGACCTTAAATGACCTCCAAAATTAGCCAATGCGAGAAGTCGAAATTTTAAAAAATCACCCATGCCAAACATTAAGTCAATAGACTTTGCAGTTTCAACATGAAAGAGGCTTAGAAAAATAAATGGGAGATATGTGATTTATAATATCTTTGACATGCTTGGATAATTCCATAATTATCCCTAGAGATTGGGACAGATTTTTCGACAACTTATTTTTTCCAATTTAAAAAATCCCTTTAATAAATCAAATTCACCATTACCCCATTAACTGCTCACCTTACTTAATTTCCTATTTAAAAAAAAATATAATTTTGATAAATTAAGCTCCTTATAATCCCATAATCTGCTCATAGTAATATCATTATCTTAGTTGTTTTCATATCTTTATTTCAAGATGATACGGTAAAGTTGCTACCCGTGTCGTAGGACACACGAGGCAATTACTTTGTCTCCGTTTCTCGAACGATCCATAGTGACACACTCATTTTTGATAGCAATAGTGTGTTTTTACCGGACTGTGTGTTAGCCTGATGCCCAAGGTGGATTGGAAAGCCAAGTGTAGGGGGCAACAAAAGTCAGTACTCTCCAGTAATAGTCAGCTAGAGTAGATCTAAAAAGGAGGGAACAAATGTCAACCATTACATTTCTTTCACCACGTCATTTGCTCAACCCAGCAATGCTTCTACTCTTTCACGTTCCCTTTCTCGCCTACTAAAGGTAGGGAAGGCACATATAATGATCCACTTACGCCCAGGTCGAGTTGCGTCCATACCACCAGATTTAGTTGCATTTATAGGTATCTACTGATGTTTATGTAGCCTAATGAAGGTGTTGCTGTGATTGTATATATGTTGCAGTTCTTCATGACCATGGGACTCAAATTTCAAAAACCAGCCGATCCCAATAATCCTAAAAAGAAGAGTATAGAACTAATGTATCTTTCTGGTAGTCACTTATGGAGCTGAAACATGGAACCGAACCAAGAGAAAGACATACAAACTGAGAAGCATACAACGTGCACATGAGAAAATCATGCTCAATCTTACATGGAGAGATCACAAAATCACAATATATCAGAAAGAAAATGGGGGTCAGAGACATCATAGAAACTATTAAAAGAATAAAATAGCAATGGGAAGGCCATGTTGCAAGAATGAAAGACAACCGATAGACATCACTACTCAAAACATGAATTCCCAGGGATCACATGCGAAACCGAGGCCAACAAGATGGAGCGATGAACTACACAAATTCAGGAACACACCCATGATAGAGTAATGTGGCAAATCCTGGGGAAGGTGTATGTCCAACAACGGACGTTAAAAGACTGATGATGATGACGGTGTAATCTGAAAATATGCCCTTTTCACAGATTCTACATTTTCTCCTTAGATTCATTACAGCTCAATCATTGTTATTTTCACATAACAATTTCATTCTTAGTTGTATTTTTAGGTATTAACAGGCATAGATCGAACAATATTTAAGCTCAGTTCTTGGTATTTGCTCATACTAATTTCATGTTTATATAGGAAATTACTCAGTTTTATTTAGTACAGCATAAAGCCAAGGGTAGGGGGCAACAAAAGTCAGTACTCTCCAGTAATAGTCAGCTAGAGTAGATCGTTTACCAAATTTCATTTTCGGAGAGCTGGATTAAGGTATATAAGAAGTTAGTCTAGCTCAAGGCCAGTAGTGTGGGGATTTCTTGTGCACGTTGCGTGGTCCTCGGTTTAGGGGTAAGGTTTTTGTTAGGTTTCATGTTTCAGCTGCATATTTCACCATGGAGGGAGGGATGGTATTGGTTGTACATAAATGCTCTTCACATTTTGTACGGGTACTATGCCAGTATATAAAATGTAATAATATGTTACTCATCATCATCATCATCATCATCATCATCATCAGTTTTTTAACGTCCGTCGTTGGACATAGACCTTCCCCAGGATTTGCCACACTTCTCTATCATGGGCGTCGTGGAGCCAGTACTTCCTAAACTTGTCTAGCTCGTCTCTCCATCTAATATTCTGCTGTCTCCATACTTCTCTTTAATTAGCAAGGAGAAAATGGCTTTACTGTAAGTGGAATTATTGGGGATTAGAATTGGGGGGGTCAAGGTATTATAAGTTACGCAAGCATCTATATCAGCGACCTCTGTCACTACCTGACAGTCTGACAAATGGATATAGCAAATGACTCACATCATCTCCACGAAGCATTTCCTCCCACTCTTTCCATGAATCTGATGAATCTTACTATTCTAGCGTTAAACGAAGGTTCTTTCAGAGGAAAGAGCTTTTAAGGTGAAAGATTTGTCAGGAGGGAGCTTCTAAAAGAAGTTTTTTTTTAAAGACACCACTGATCGAATTTGCACATTTATGGTCTGACTTCTAGGCTTGTTTTATAAAAATTGGTTTTCCACCATAGAAAGGAACACAAGAACCGAAGGTTCAACGAGGCGTCCGCTCGAGAGTTTAAACGCCATTATTGCCAAATCACATGACCCTGAGTAGAAGATAATTTTATGAAAGAAGCATCTTATCAAGGAATACCTTTCTTTTAAGTAAATCTGACTTGGAACAGCTGAGGAATTTAATTCTAAAACATAAAGTTTAAACGCCATTATTGACAAATTGCATGATTCTGAGCGGAGGATTTTTCTTGACAAGATCATCTCAACAAGTGCCACCTTTCTGCAAAGTTTCAAGAAAATCTGACAAAAAACAGCCGAGAAACAATATGGGGCAGACAGACCTGCCACAGCCTCTTATAGAGAAGCGAAGTAAAAATTCATAGGAAGCTAAATATTTTCAATAGAATCATACTTGGGCTCCAACCTTGACCAGTTTGTTTATTCATATAGACTAAATGTAGAGCATTAGCCTGCAATTATTCTGCTGTGGCTCCCATACAGGTTTTTGCAGGTAGGATTGTTAGTCCCACATCTAACCCACCTCCTTTATGTAGGCTTGAGACCGACAATGGCAACTGCCAAACTGTAGGGTTTTTTCTTAAATGTACTGGCACTCAGCGCTAAAAGCTCCATTTACCTTGCCATTTAACCATAGCTATAGAGACGTGAATTCATGCCTTTCCCAAGGGCATGAGCTGGAGTTTGAATCCAGCTCAATGATTCCATTCTCCGGGCTATGAACCGTTGGGCCATATGCACGTCCGTCAAAATAAACACGGTCAATACATCGTTTGGAATGATTACCGATAACCTTTTGTTCTAATCTGAACAAAAGAGATGTTGAAACCCGCAATTATCGCAATTACTTAATAAGCATTCGCTCAGATATAACGCGGTCTGTTTGTGGCCAACCAACAATTATGCGTTCTGTTCAATTCGAACGAAAATGGAAAATTCGTAATCGATGAATAAGCAAAATAAGAATTGTAATAGATGGACATTCTTTCAATTACAAGCAATTACTCTCAAATGCTGATCGATTTTATTATTTTACGGCAATAATTTTCTTGTAGTACGAGAGGCCGAGTGGTTAACGGCACAAAAAACTAAGTTGTCGATCTGAGTTCAAACTCTGGCTTTTCAACGATCTGGGTATCTGGTTAAGTTGATATAGCAACTGCGGTCTCTTCAATCTTCATAAGCAATAGCTGGGATGAAACAACGTTTATTTTGGCATTTTTGAATAGCAACTGGGTTATCTCAATGGTGGTGATTAGCAACTGGGTTATCTCGAATAATTGTGATTAGCAACGTGTCATCTCAACATTTGTGAATAGCAACTGTGTTATCTCAATATTTGGAATTAGCAACTGTATTATCCCAACATTTGTGAGTAGCAACTGTATTATCCCAACATTTGTAATTAGCAACTGTGTTATCCCAACATTTGTGATCAGCAACTGTATTATCCCAACATTTGTAATTAGCAACTGTGTTATCCCAACATTTGTGATCAGCAACTGTATTATCCCAACATTTGTAATTAGCAACTGTGTTATCCCAACATTTGTGATCAGCAACTGTATTAGCCCAACATTTGTAATTAGCAATTGTGTTATCCCAACATTTGTGATTAGCAACTGTGTTATTTCAACGTTTATGATTAGCAACAACAATATCTCTTCAGTTTTAAAAGGTTTGCCAAAAATTTTAACGTAATAAACTTCTCCATATAACCTCATGTACCTAACATGGTTATTTTTCAATATTACATAAACTGAAATGGTTTCCACTGACCAAAATTCAAATTAGTAACCATCAATTTTAAACAAACATGGTCGAATCTTGAAATATCCAAAACCTATTAAACCAACTGTGAACAGTCTGCAGTGTAATGGTGTTCACTACAAGTGCTTCGTTGACGTTATCAGCAGTTTGAGCAGCTTGTAGACACTATAGCTCTTCAGGGCTCAAAAACCTCCATTAACGGCGAAATATACCCCTATCTGCATTTAAGTTGCAAAAATTCAATTACATTAGTAAATATTTCACTTCTAGAATTATTCTCAATTATGTATAAAAAAAAAAGATTTTATGTGTAACAACCTGATACGTCGATATCTAATTGAACAAACGCGGACATCGAAGATGACAAAAAGTTATATTCTTTTTTTTATACCTATTTGTTTGTGTTTGTTTATGCATTTTTGTGTTTGTTTGTTGGTTCAAGCGCTCCTGACCATACCGTTTTGTTTACAGACTGAAAAATTGGTATCAGTACTCTGCTAGACTCCTTCTAATTTTTAAAAATCTTTTCCATCTTTGGAAAAAAAAAGCAGTCTTGATCGTTTGGGGGCCTTATTCTGATGGGTCCGTTTGTTTCTCTGCTCGTGCGCTTCTGGTCATATCGTTTTGTCTACAAATCTGAAAATTGTCATAAATACTCCAGTAGATCCCCTCTCTGGAGTTTATTTTCTATCTTTGTAAAAACAAAGCCCTTTTGGTGGCCTTATTCTGACGTGTTTATTAATTTGTTTGAATGTTCCAGCGCTTCTGACCATACTGTTTTGTCTATAGATTTGGCATCAGTATTCCACTAGATACCTTCAAAATTCCTTTCTGGGGCCTTATTTTGACGGGTTTATCAAGATTTTCAAGAATCTATGTATTTCAAGACGATTTTTTTTTACCATATTTTTTATGTTTTCCTGTGGAAAACGCCAGTGATGTCATAAATGGGATTCATTCTGACCGTACTTATTCTCTGATGGGGATTTTCTACATGACTATTTTTTTACGCTATGGTTGTTGAATTATTGCCTGTGATGGAAAGTTCCATTTTAATGAGGTGTTTCGCCTTATGACAGATTAGGATAAGCTTAGAAAACAACTATCGAACAATACACAGGTATAATACCCTATCTTTACTCGATGCCCAACACATGTAGCCTTGTGCCAGACTAAGCTAAGCTTAGAAACATCCAGGGGATTTGTTAGGTCATCATCAGACATTTAGCACCCGTCGTTGAGCATAAACCTCTCCAAGATTCGTCAAACATCTTTATCGTGGACGTCAATACTTCCTAAATTTGTCTAGTCCGTCATATCATTGCATATGATCTCTGGGGATCCATGTTGTGATGTGTAGCAGTTGTCTGATATTCTTGCATCATGACCAGTCCACTGCCATTTGAATTTTCTAAATAGTTTCTATGATATCTCTGACCCCTGTTTGTTTCCTGATATAATTAGCCGTCTTTTGATCACCCCATGGGATGCTGAGCATCTCTTTTCTTCACTTTGTGAGCTTCTCAGTTTGAGGGCTGATCTTTTGATTTGTTTAAAAAATCAAGCAGAGGATCACCCTAGAAAGGCAAATTTTCGGCGAAGCAAGCCCAACCTTCAAAAACAAGAAGATCTCAATAACCCTAAAAAAAAAGAGTATACAACCATGGCATCCTCCCGATAGTCACTCATGGAGTTGAAACATGGAACCTAACTAAGAGACAAACCTGCAAACTGAGAAGCATGCAACGTGCACATGAGAGAATCATGCTCAACCTCACATGGAGAGATCACAAGACAGCACAATATATCAGAAAAAAAAACATGGGTCAGAGATATAGAATCCATTAGAACATTCAAATGGCAAAGGGCTGGTCATGTTGCGTGAATGAAAGACAACTGATGGACATCACAACTCACAACATGGATCCCCAGAGATCACATGCGAAACCGAGGCTGACAGAATTCAAGATGGAGAGATGAACTAGACAAATTCAGAAAATACTGGCTCAGAAACGCCCATGATAGAGAAATGTGGTGGGTCCTGGGGAAGGTCTATGTCTAACGACGGATGTTAAAAGACTGATGATGATGATGATGAGTATTCATCAGGATAGTCAATAGAACCATTCACAAGGGTAGTGTATTCAGTCTGGACTGGTTACCCAACTTTTGTGGCCCTGTGCCAGAGTTGAACAATATCGATATGGATTGAGGAATACGTTCCAATCCAATAGTCTGCCCACGGGAAGGTCGTTAGTTAGTAAACAAAATATTTCTGTTTAATAAAAGAAAACGAAAACTTGAATTTTAAACATGTTTTGTTCCATTTCGAATTTATTTATTGAATTATTGATAACCGTATTTATTTTTCTTTTCTCAGAGAGAAAGAGAGAGCAATTTTCGGTCTAATTAATAGTTCGTAGAGACGGCTGCTTTTCGAATCAAGACAATTTCCAAGTTCTGATATGGTTGGTTTAGTGATAGCTAATTCCGAATCTCAATTACGTAGTTTAGAAAGAAAAGGGTTGAAAGAAAAAACACGCAACAAACAAAATCATCAGTTTGTTCAACAATTACCCGAAAAATGATTCCCAAAATTAAAAATGGATGAATAAAAGAAACATTTTCATTTTTCACACCATTTCTTTTATAGGGAATCATGCCAATTTTCCTACTTGGATTTTGGATGAAAATAAAAATAAAAAGACAAAACAGCGTTTTGAATTTAAAAAAATATTCCAGTGCCTATTATTGTTTTCATTGTGATTTCTTCAAAAATATTCGCATAACTTAATATTTTATTAATTTTGACTACTTTTTACCTTCATCTTAATTTTTGGTTGTTTTCATTACAACTTCAACTTGTTCCGTCATTCTACGGCTACAAGCTAATAGCGCGATTGGAAATAAAAAGTAAAAAATCATAAATTGCTCGCAATACTTTATCTGATAATAAGAAAAAAAAATAATTAAAATATTCGCATTATATTTTGATTATTTTCTCAGTTCTCTGAAAACACGCTGGAAAGTTAGAGTATCAGAAGCCAATTATTGATTATTCACCGGAAGTGGCAAATTACGGCGCGTAGTAATTGTCGAACGGAGTATGAAAACATAATCCTGTTTTGCATTGGTTGCTTTTGGTGTAATTAAGTTCGGGAAGACTCTGTACTTAAATAACTTCGGGTATAAGCAGACGTTTAGATCTTCCTTTGGTAGCTTCCAGACAGTGCAGCCAATTTTGATGTTTTTTCAATCCAAAATTTGGATAATTAAAGAAAAAAACATCTGAATCTGCTACACTGGACACCAAAATTTGACAAAATAAACTTAAAAGAAAATTCCTAAATTGGCAACACGGGATGCGCTAATTCAAAATATCAAATTAAGAACTATCTGAACTGGTAATACTGCATTTCAAGTGAGAACATTTTTTTTCTTTTAGAGTGGCAGAGGTAGTGGGTTGATTCAAGAAAGAAATAAGAGGACATCGTTCGAATGAGATGAACATCACCATGGTATCAATAATGTTTTCCAGAAGATAATTCACCTCTGCCAATAGAGGAGTGATTAAATTTGGGGGCCGATCCCGGAATTATTAGGGAATCATAGCTATATATCCAAACCAAACAATATCTACAAAGGTTTTCAAAGATTTCTACGAAATTTTGTAGAAAAGTAGACCATTGGATAAAGGAGGATTGGTTGAATTTGGGATCAGATATACGACTTTTTGCCGTAACCTCCCGTTATATAGTGATATATAAAATAACCTTAATCAATTTTTTTATTCTTGGAAGGAACACAGCGTTATGATTAATTTTGACTAGTTTTATTTTCTTATGATAATGAAAGTATTTCGCTAAGAGAATTATTCGGTCATTTGAACCTTTCGCTTGATGGAATTAGTTGCATTTTTATCGCAACTTTCATTCAAGTCGCCTTCCCACTGGCATTGAGTAAATAGTGTTTAATTGGAAAATTAAAAAAATGAGCCTTAGGTGGGATTCGAAACCACATCCCCAACGAATAATATCATTTATGTCAGCCTGCACTATGAATTGAGCTACTAAAGCTCAACTAGACGACAAAAGTTCAAATAACATAAATTATTCGGGCCGATTTCACCCCAGCCGTGAGCGAACAACGTTTGATCAGAAAGTAAAGAATAAGCCTTATAACTCATCACTGAATCAAGACGATAAAAAGTAGTCCTAAAGATTTAAGATTTCAATAATTTATAATACCTAATCTAATAAGACATTTAAAAAATTTTATCAAGAAATATTAAAGTTTTGAATTATGATATTCGGTATATTTGATCATCGGTACAATCATCAGAAATGTATTTCTATGGTAAATCCAGTAGCAATACATGTTTTAATACAATCAGTGATAATGCAATTCTATTGTAAAATCACTGGAAATGCATTTATTAAGTAAAACCAGTTGCAATACATTCCCACAGCAAAAAGTAAATAGCGTATACTAGTAAAAATTAATTTAGATGTTGATGTATAGATACAACACAAATATGATTTACCAAGCATTTCGATGATGAAAAAAAATTCCTGTGATTTTTCTCCATACGTATACAGGATTTGTAGTGTCACCTTATAATCCTGAGAGCTAATAAACATTTTAATGTGTTTGTTCAATCAATATTACTAGCATCGTGGGTTGCATAAGCGGTAGGTTAACAGGCATTTATCAATATTCTCATGAGATGAAGCTATTAAATCAACAGCTCTTTGGGGCACAGTTGTGATATCTGGGATAATGATCCCAGGAACCCCCAAGTAGATCACGTCCCGTATCCTTTGTCTTCAAAATGGAGAGGCAATAATTTTAGACCATCAGGACAGTAACCCTTTGCGTGGTGGATCTCGTTTGCTTTACAATTCCCCTAGATTTCTTGATTGATATACAGAAAAAAAGATTTGTAGAAACTTCATCGGTATCTGTATACCCCTCATATTCGTTATCGGTACGCCAATCAAATTGCAATTTCCACTTTCAACGCATCTTACTATTGGGTAGATATTCATTGGACAGACAATAGATATTAGAGGATAGTTTTTTTAGAATAAATCCATTAGCAATGTGCTCTTTGGTAAATTTAAGATATTAAGCGTTTATTAGGATCAGGGTTAGGTTAAGCTTGAGCTAATCCTAACCCTAATACTAACTCTACCCAAATCAAGACGCAGTCCTAATCACTCTATGTCGAATATTTGTGGTGGACAGATAACGAAGAACATCTCATTTTCGAAAGGATGTACGGAAATGTTTTCAATGTTGTATGTGATGTACAGAAATAACTGAAAGGTTTTCCAACAGCATAACCACTTTCCACAACTTCCTTACCAGAGCTGGTTTCTCATAAAGGTGATAAAAGATTGCATTAATATCATTCTATGCAAATATGAAAAAGAATAAAGGAGAAACCAACCAGTCCTTAATTATCTAATTCTGTGGGTATAAGAAAGCCTTGTCCAAAAGAGAAGCAGGACGATCTAGCACAGCAGACCATATCACAAAAGAGATTGAGAACGTTGTCGGAGAGAAATTTGAAAGAAGCGATGTATATAATATTATCAAATTGATGTTCATGTCAGGGCACAGTGCTTTTTTTGTTTTGCCTAGCAGGAGGCATGGAAGAATATTCCTGTATAATATGGAACCGTGTTACATTTTTTGATAAGAAAGGTATCATCTGTGGGGTTTGGGTTGCAAGGAACTAGTTTGTGTATGGGGTTCGCCTGGAAAGTTTCGTGGTCTTTATGTAACTTGGCAACAAAGCCTATCTGGAATAGCAGCGTCCCAAATCTCCTTCTTAACATCTCATACTCTTATCGCAGGGTCCTTCCCATTTTTCAAACATGTCAATAAAGTCCTCTTTTGGGATCGCCATCAGCTACCTGTCATGTTCTGCACGGTCTGAGATTTCTTTAGGAAACTCTAGGGAATCGTTGAGATCCTTCACTCAACAGCTACGTCGACCCCTGGCTCCATTCATCTTCTCATGGGAAAGGGATGGGAACAGAACAACACACACAGCCATTTTATCACGCACACATACATTTACAATATACAATATCGCTCTTAAATTGTTACATGCACCTATTACGTTAGAAACTGTTTTCATTAAAACTTATGAAATCTCTAAAACTAAAATTCTTTTTTTAATCACACTTGCAAGGTTTTTGACTATTTTTACAAACAGATGCACCCGACCGTGCCTGGGTTTCTAAATAACTAAAATGAATGTCATTACAAGAGTTAAATATACTTTATACCAATAGATTTTAATTCAATTTTCTATTTCCCATGCTGTTAACGACATAGCCAGCGGAATCTTTTTTTTAAATGTATAAATGTTTATATATGTTTATAGATGCCAATAATTAAGGTTTATGCTATGTCCTTTTTTGCAATTTGGCTGGAAATAGCAGTTTCGGTCTTAAATTGTCCTGTGGCAACCTATAGTGACCTTTGACATCGGTACCAACTATTTCATCTTCGTCTCTGTTCATTCATTGGTCAACGTTTATCACGTGGCTCGTGCATGTGCTCTGCGATTCGACTCACATAAACTGTCCCGTTACCTAATAGTCGCATCTCTTATACTTATTATCATTGGTTATCGACCAGAGATAACTCGAAACTCCTGATTATACCATAGAACCATTGCTTTAAGGCATTAAGACTGGCGACAATGTCACTATTTGATATGAGTGGCTCAGTTTAGACATAAGGCGTCAAGTATTTTGTACCAAGCGAGGATCGAACTCACTACTCAGTAGCAATATTCCGAGAGACCACCTTGCTAATCATCCAAATATCTTTTTTTAAATTCAGGTTTTAGATTAAGAATGTTCTAGTGAATCCTTATTATTTGAGATAGTGGGGGAAGAGTGCAGTTAAATGCTGTTATGAAGGCATCAGATTAGTGTTTTCTTTGGTTGTTAATTTAAGATTATTTATTGTTATATCTGGTTTTCAATTATATCTAGACTATATCCTCTATCTATGAATTGTTTGAATTTGCCACTGTGTTTATTAAGCTCTTTATCAGTGTAAAAGATCCTTTTAAGTTGAAGTGCTTGTGAGTTGGGTCGGTATTCTATGAGACGTTTAGGATAGAAGGATCCGAAGTGGACATAAACATGGGTGCCAATGGATTTAGTGTAGAGTGTTGTTTGAGTTGTATCATTTTATCTATGTATATAAGAGTGTCTAGGAATGCAAAAGATCGTGTTTATTTTCCATGATCATATTTGATGGAGTCGTGTTTCATATTTAGGTTTGAGAGGAATTCGTTAAATCTTGTTTCTCTGCAAGTATATGTAAGAAATGTATCGTCTACATATCTAGCACAGAAGAGGCAATAGTCTCCAATTTCTGGGTATATATATTTGTTTCCTCAATTTTTCCCGTATATATCGTAGCGTATGATGGGCGACGACTGTACCCATGGCACAATCTTTGATATAGAGGAAATCTCTTCCATAGAAGTTAAAATTGTTGAGTGTTAAAATAAGGTTCATTAGGGTAGTTATTGCTTTTATATTAGGTTATCTTATCGTTTTGTTGTCAAGGCGTTCTGTAAGGGCAGATATACCTTCGTTGTGTTTGAGATTAGAATATAGTGATCTCCGATCCATTTTATCAAGAATAGCATTATGTGGTTATGTTTTAATGTTAATTATTTTGTTCAATAAGTCAGTTGTGACTCATATTTGAGATTCTACAGTTTGGGGGACGGGCTTTATGTAGTGATCAACGTATTTTGATGGTTTGGTCGTGAGACAGTTAATTTGAGAAGATAAGGGGTCTATAAGTATCATTCTTTTTGAGTATTTTTGGAAGTAGAAACGAGCAAATTTGGTGTTTACTAGTTCAAGTATTTCTGTTGTATTTGTGTCTCTTATCCAATGCATCCTACCTATAGTCGCCTATGAAGCTGAAACATGGAACTTAACTAAGAGACTGACTCGCAAACTGAAAACCATGCAACGTGCACATGAGAGAATCATGCTCAACCTCACATGTAGTGTCACAAGACAGCACTATACATCTGGGAGAACACAGTAGTCAGGGACATCATGGAATCCATTTAAAAACTCAAATGGCAATGGGCTGGTTATGTTGCAAAAACTGCCGACAACCGATAGACATCACGACTTACAACATGGATCTCCAGAGATCACAAGCGCAACCAAAGCCGGCAGAATACAAGGTGGGAGACGAATGAGATAAATTCAGAAAGTATTGACTTCGCGACGCCCCCGATAGAGAGTAGTGGCGAATCCTAGGGAGAATCTGTGTCCAACGACGGACGTTAAAAGATTGATGATGATATTGTTTGTATACATTTCATTCGGTGAATTTCTTGTTATTCTATGGAGGTGTCATATGGGAGTTCTGGGTAGAATTCTGCGGTGTCTACTTATTAGTTGGCTTCTTCGGGGTACTCCGTAATGCCCCAAATGACTACAGCCACACCTTTATCTGCCGGGGTTATGACTAAATTATCTCTTTCTACAAGTTATTTGAATGCTCTTTCGTTGATTTACGCCTTAGTTGTCTTGTGGTAGGTGTCGTTTTTCGTGGTTTATGATATCGTCTCGAATAGTTTCTTTAAATATTTGTCTAATTATGTCTATATAGTTGAGGATGAATGATTTCACGCCTAGTTCAAACTCATTCTCATCATTGTGAGGTGGGAAGAGGTTGAGGCCATATTTTATTGTTTTAATGTATTTATATCAAATTTGTTCGGGTTATTTATTAATCACTGTTACCCACAACACTAGTTTAGATATTGGGTTTAGGTTATTCATGTATTCTGATATTTATGTGTATCTATATATCTATACATTTAGATGTCGCCAAGCCCGAAATGTTCGTAGTTGAAACTTAGAATTTTGCACACAGACTCCCCACATTGAGTAACGAAAGAGTTTTTCTGTTGGTATTTTTTTAATGACCCTTCTAAATTAGGTTTTAGTAGGAGTTCAATTTTCAATGAAAGTTTATGCTAAATTGGTTCTTTGTTTTTTAAAATGTTTGATGTTCTTCAATGTCTAACCAAAGGAAAGATAAGTATCACTTCTTTTCCTAAGTTTTTGACTGGTCCGTCCCACAAGACATGATGACAAAAGACATTGGTCATTGGAGGTTTAGAGGAAAAACAAACCTTTTCACTTATATCCGATCTGTTATGCCTATAAATGTTATTGCTGCTGTTGTTATTAATCACCATTACCCATAGCAAACGGTTTAAACACTTTTGCTGGGTTTAAGTAATTCATGTGTTCTAACAATCGTATGTATGTCTTTGTCCACGTATCAGGACTTTGCTCAGCATTAAGCGTTCAGAGTAGAATTTAGATTAAATCTAATTAAATTCTGCACACACACACACACACCTCAATGAGCAGTGAAATTGTTTTTTTTTCTTTCTTTTTAATCCTCCCAACTTTTCAATGGATGGTTCAGTTTACAATATGAGTTTATGCCAAATTCACGGGATAAAACGAGCATATATGGGCGCCAGGTAATTCATAATTTGGTCGTTTTCAACTCTAATAATTTTCCGTAATCGTTTGGTAACATTCTTGGAGCTTGTAAGGTAGTGGTAAAGAGAATTTGTTTTACCTCGTTTATTTGTTGGTTTCTGGTGTGTCTTGCGTGCCATGATCGTTTTTTCATCATTATTATTGAGTTTATTTTAGGGACTCTTTTGGTTGTATCTAGGTTGGACTGTGTGTTTGGTCTAAGGTGTGTTTGGTTTTTGGTTGCCAGTTGGTTTAAGGCTGACTGCGTTGGTATTAGTATTTCATTTGGTCCATTTCTAGGATTTTATTATCTCTTTGGTTGATAAATTTGTCGATTCGTTTTTTCTTCTTTCTGTGTTTTTGTTCATTGTTGTCTCTGTTTGGAGATAATATCCCATCGCAGTTTTACATGTTTTGCTGTTTTGATTTGGCTGAGTTCATTTTTTTATCGTTGTATTTAAAACATTAGTTTTAATGTTGTATTCCACAGGGTTGGTTTGATTTTTCTTTTGTTTTCTAATGTATCCATATTGGTCTTGGTTTCTTTAATTGTATTTTCACAGAATATATAGAATGTCTGATATTTGTAATGCCAAGAAATCTTCTCGTAAAAAGCTACATAGGCAGTTTAGGATATATTTCAATATATATATATTTAAGCAAAAATAGAATATATCGCTTAAATTTAGCTTTATTGACCGTCCACTTCCGTGGCTCAGCGGTAGGATACCGTCTGAAGCGAAGGTTTCTATCCTGCCTCGTGGTACTGGATGGGATAATGCATTGTCTATAGCCACACTGAAGAGTTGTAATACAACGAAACAGCTGTCTGTGGATGACACAACACACACACATACATATATATATATATATATATATATATATATATATATATATATATATATATATATATATATAATCCGATGGAGAGATTTCAACAAGGCAACAAAAAAAAACTTTGAATATCGTTCCTCGTAAATTTCTCCAAAATACCATAAGAACTGACAGCGATGATCAAGAAAAAGTTGACGAATACATTTACCTAGAGACAGGTTATAAAGTTAGAAAAAGACGATAAAAGTGATATAAAACGACGCATAATGATCGGCTAGAAATCATTGGTGTGAATAGAGGCGTCTTCAGAAGTACCTTGGAAATGTGCTTAAAGCGTGAAGTATACAATAAAAGCTATAATACCTGCTATGACTCACGAATGCCAAACATGGAAATTTACAAAACGAACTGAGAATAAACTTAGAATCGCACAGAGAGCAATGGGAAGAGCAATGGTTGGTATAACACTAAGAGATAGGATAAGATCAACATGGATTAGAGAAAGAGGTAGAAATTCAGATGAACTGAACACATCCAGATGAACTGAACACATCTAGATGAACTGAACACATCCAGATGAACTGAACACATCTAGATGAACTGAACGCTTAGCAAGAAGAGATGGTAACAGATGGTAAAAAAGACAAACCAATTGATGCCCATGGGACAGTAAATAGAGACCGGGCCGTGGAGCAAATAAAGGCTGGGAACCATGTAGAAAAAACTGCCAACAAGTTTTTTGTGAAATAAAAAAATGTTTTTATTCTTTTCTTGGTTAACTTTTTCTCTATCAAATTATTTCTTTGACGGTTCACTCTCGTTAACTTTTAGAATGCCAAGCATAAAGTCACGGGACTTGCAATCAAAGATCAAGCATCATAGAAAAAAAAATTGTTTTTTGTTCATTTCTTTTTTTTTCAAATAAAATGATTCATATCTTAATTCAAACTGATTAAATCTAACTAATTAAAGGAGTTTTATGATTTGTTCTATTTATTGGCGACCGTTCACTTTGTCTAAAACCTAGAGTGTCTAAACCGGAGGTTTTCAACCTTTTTTGCAACACGGACCGGTTCAATATAGACAATATTTGTCCGGACGGTCTGACGGAAGAGGTTGTTAATCACGGCTGCAATGTAGATGAAAAGTCAACTACAAGTCATTTATAAGTGACTAATACATTCGATTTCGTTTCTAAAAGGGTTTATTTAACGAATTTAATATTAACATCCAATATTTCTTCTGACCCGGTAGCACATACTTTGCGACCCGTTTACAAATTTGTGTAATTGAATTAAAAAATTGAGGGAACAAAGATGGAGAAAGTAAGATTTATATTGCTTTATTTTTATGAACATTGCCAGAAATGTTACTGGGAACTTGACACCCAGATTTTAAAAAAGCCTCAAACTAGCACAAAAGATTATTCTATCGCCAAAATCTTTATGTTATAATTAAGAAGATTATAAAAGATATGATATAACTTGTCTCTGAAAGGAAAATCATTAGAATCAGAGGTTTTTGAGAAAATGAATCATATATATATATATATATATATATATATATATATATATATAAGATATACTTATGACCAGTATCATCTGTATAAACAAACCATAATTTACTCGCATATAAAAAGTACCGTTTATAAGACCATAAAATGGTGTGGTGGAAGATTGTAGGATAGGGGGAAGAATGTGCACCCTGCCTCTATAACAGCTTGTTACAAAACAAAGACTGAGCGATGTTTTCACCCTTTTTTCGTGAAAACGTGATCTGAAGCAATCTTTCGAAAAGCAGCAAATAATTTTTGTGTCATTTTCCAACAGGACGTTGAAAACTTTTTTTACGATAAAGAGAGATAATACCATTCACTAATCTGCAAGAGCCGAGATTTTTTTTTACACATTTCTTCCCCTTTGGTTCAAAAAATTTATTAATTTTCAGAATAAATTCCTATTTGAAGGAAAAAGGCGAACAAGAATTGAATTTATGAGGTATGATAATCGATCGACAGACAACGCAGAATACATGTCAGATTCGGAGATAAAATACATCAAAATTGTTGGGTACCTGAAAAAATATCCTAAATTACAGAAATAAAGATTGGCAGCCAATTTCGTGACAATCGATATGTATATATATGTATATATATATATATATATATATATATATATATATATATATATATATATATATATATGTATATGTATATGTATATATATATATATATATATATATATATATATATATATGTATATATATATATATATATATATATATATATATATATATATATATATATATTAAAAATCTGTTGTGGCAGATTATATTAATAAAATGGTGTTATCTTGCCTCGTCTTAAAAATTATAACTTCAAGCAGTACATATATATATATATGTATATATATATATATATATATATATATGTATATATATATATATATATATATATATATATATATATATATATATGTATATATGTGTGTGTGTGTGTGTGTGTTGCGTTCAATATCTGTGTTATTGATATTTTTTCGGTGAATACACGACACAGAGTTGAAGAAATCACACGACATGCGCTAAATATAAGTAAGTTTCAGGATACATAAACGATTATCTTATTTATTTTTGTGACTTTTTCGAATAATTTGAAATTAAAAAGTCAATAAGATTGAGAAAGATTTTTAGCTGAAAGCTTTAGGATTTTTTGGAAAGAATTATTGGTAGAAATTACGAACGAGTTTCGAAACATTTTTTTGCCGCCTCTATGAATTGCAGTAAAATAACCTCCTGGCAAACAGTGTACTCATATCAAGACACACAAATACGCATACAGAAACGTGTACACAAATATATATAGCATTAAGACATACACATATATATGTATAAGATAGATATGCACATATATATATATATATATATATATATATATATATATATATATAACACACACACACACACACACATATATATATATATATATATATATGTATATATAACACATATATTTATACATATATACAACACATATATATATATATATAACACATATATTTATACATATATATACGTGTATACATATGTGCATGGTATATCTATAAATATATACATATATATGTGTGTGTGTGTGTGTGCGTGCGTGTGCGTGTGTGTGTGTGTTTGTATGTGTGCGTATGTTTATAAACACACATACATGTATGTGTGTTTGTACAAAGATAAGCATGCGCACAAACACATATGCATGTATTTGTGTACATATATATTTATATATAAACGTATATATATATATATATATATATATATATATATATATATATATATATATATATGTATATATACATATATACGTATGTAAATGTGTGTTATATACATGTGTCTGTGTCAACATTATATTTATATGTGTGTGTGTGTGACAGAATGAGATAATTATAAAGACAATTTTGATAGGAATTTTTTTGCGAATTGAGCGACTTTTGATCGTGTAAATAAATAAAGGAATGAGCTTTTTACAGGGAAACAGCCTTACACACTGACACTGTTCTTATCAACTGAGCTAAAGACACTTTCATAGCAAGGCAAGAAAGTACATAATACTCTATTTTAGGATCTTATGGCATGAATTAATTTTGTTCCAACAGCCGACAGTAAGAAATACCAGTAAACGAACAATTCATAACTGATACAATGCAATGATTATTTATTATTTTTAGTAGAATTTTAATCTTGCTTGTCATGAATGTTACTCGTTAGCACATCGAGCGGCTCTGGATCGTGTAAAGAAATAAATATACTGTGTGTCTGTCAGTGTTTATCTCTATTCATCATTGGAATGGTGTGTATATGCATCCTTCTCTCCCTCAACATCTCTCCCACTATAAGGAGAGAGGGGGGGCAAGGGAGGGAGAATATGCATATATATATATATATATATATATATATATATATATATATATGCATATAGATGTATATGTACAGAGAAGTAAGTCAAAGGATATGAGGCGCTTATATATGCATACATGCGTAGAGAGAGGAAGAGGGTAGGACGAGGAGAATGAGATGCATATATATATAGAGAGAGAAAGCCAAAGAAAGTGTGAGAGAGGGTGAAAGGCATACATATCTTTTTAGAGAGGAAGAGAAAGAAGGATAGTCAGTGAAAGTTATATATATATATAGAGAGAGAGAAATTGAGAGAGACAGGGAGAGAGGGAGATAAAGAGGGGGGACTAAGGGAGAGAGGGGACATAAGTGTTTCTTGTGTGTCACAAAGAATACATACAATAAGTCAATAGCCACATCATTATCATCATTAATCTTTTATCGTCCGTCGTTGGACATGAACCTTCCCCAGGATTTACTGCATCTCTCTACCATGGAAGTTGCAGAGCCAATATTTCATGAACCTGTCTGATTCGTATCGCAATCTCATATTCTGCCAGCCTCGGTTCCACATTTGATCTCTGAGGATCCATGTTGTAAGTCTTCATGTCCATCGGTTGTCTGCCATTCTTGCAAGATGGCCAGCCCATTCCCATTTGGTTTCCGTGATGTATCGCACTCCTGTTTTCTCCCTGGTTTATTGTGCTGTCTTGTCATCTGTCCATATAAGGGTGAGCACCTATTTACTCGCGCTGTCACGGGGGCGAGATGTGACACAAGGTCGTGTTTAACTTGGGATGGAAAAAATAGCTCCAGCTATCGCAACTAAGTTCACGAAGGCGTTGGGACTCGCCTGACCTGTCCTTCTTAGTGCAATGGGACAGCGCCGCCTTGAGGCGAACTGCTCTCCCGCTGCTGGGCCGCGTAATAATGGGAGAACTTTAGTGCAATAACGAGGGAAGAGATTACATCGATTGTTATGCTTTGAAATAAACGCTTTTTTCATTATTAGATTCCGGACGTTTTGCTGTATCTCCATACATAAATTCTATTCGTGACATCATTGGCGCTTTCCATGGGAAAGCATCTAAAGTAGAATCAAAATATCCAGAAATATCTCGACTCTGGAGAATCTGGGTGTTATTCATAGACCCGTCAAAATAAGGTCCATAAAAGGTCAAAAAAGCTTCTTTTTTTTTCCAAAAATCAAAAGAAACATTTTTAGAAATTTCTAATGGAGAACTGATATTGATTTTCAAGTCTGTAGACAAAACGATACGGTCAGGAGAGCTGGACGAAACAAACACACGCACACGTTAAAAAGGATATAATTTTTCACCCCCTTTGTTGGCTACGAATATCTATTTGTCTGTCAACGGAAATATGTATATATACATGTAGAGAGGGGTGTACTGTCTATATTATCATATGTCTACTACAAAGATATTATACACACACACACACACGCACACACACACACACACACACACACACACACATATATATATATATATATATATATTGATTAAAAAAGTTTTATAAGTTAAAAATTGCGTTATATTATATAGAAACTCTTATTTGAAATGATCTCCCGTCGTTACACGGTTAATGTATCACTCAAACTAGACAGCGTAAATAGAATGAAAAATTAAAGAAAATGGGACTGTAGTAGGAATCGAACCTGCAGCGGACACGGTAACCACTTCAACGGAGTGATGCTCTTACTGCGTTGAAAAGGAACGAATGAACTGAGAATGAACGTAATTAAAATTTGAGGTGAAAGCAGTTGTTTTGGAACTTTGCGTTACCGCCGGCGTTTTAGCTCAATGGTAAGAGCGTCGCTTGTCATTATGTTTCATCACATCAGTGTATGCACCCACCTGCATTTTTAGGGTACAACTCAACAAAGTGTGCGTAGGGGGTGAGGCTGGATAGGTAGATATGAACACACTGAGAGAGATGATTATAAACAGATTGAGATAGATAGATATATAGATAGATAGATAGATATAAGCACATAGATAGATAAATAGGTAGATATGAACATATTGAGAGAGATAAATACAAACAGATTGAGATAGATGGATATGAGCACATAGATAGATATGAACAGATAGATAGATAGATAGATATGAGCACATATAAGAGACTGAGATAGATAGATATAAACAGACTGAGATGGATCATTTTAAACATATAGATAGATACGAACAGACTGAGATAGATAATTAAAGACTGAGATAGATAGATAGATAGATAGATAGATAGATAGATAGATAGATAGATATGAGCGCACAGATAGATTGATAATTATGAACAGAGAGAGATATGAACAGACTGAGATAAATAGGTATGAACAGATGGATAATTATGAACAGATAGGTTGATAGATAGATATGAACAGAGATAGAAAAATATGCGCAGATTTAGGTAGATATTGAGATGATTATGAACATAGATAGATAGATAGATAGATAGATAGATAGATTCCGAATGAATATTTTCAACGCTATGAGAATTCCTCGAGGAATGCGAAGAGCTGAAAATAAAATCTTCATATTTAAAGAAGCCAACTTCGCGGCGCGCTGGTATTCGGAAAGCCCGACCAATTCACTCTTTCATTGGATATTATAAATTTCAATGTGGCATATATAAAATAAAACCTCGGCATTTATTCATAGATATAAAGGATGTCCCCAAAGTAAACATCTATTTTCAGTAATAAAATGAAATTTTGAAAAAAAAATACCACGCCAAGACGTGAATATACAGGGTGTCTCTAAAGTAACCATCTATTTTGGTGGCATAGATGAGATTTGAGTCGTCTTATGCGTTGGCATTTTGTGCACGTTGTTTCATACAGAATGCATATTTAACAACTGCAACCATGTGTACCTCAAGCGACAAAATTAGGTTATACTGTTTTGTCCACTGACTTGAAAATTGGCATCAGTACTCCACTAGACCCCTTCTAAGAAACCTTATTCATTTTTGGAAAGAAAAAGCTTTCTCAACCTTTAAGGGGACTTATTTTAAGGGGTTTAATAATAACATCTACATACGCCAAAAATCTAGATGTGTTTTTACTCTATTTTAGATTATTTCCATTGGGAAACACCAGTGATGTCATAAATTGAATTCATTCTGACCATATTTATTCCTCGACGGAACCTTTTCAACTTCAAAGTTAGACGCTATAGTTGTTCAATTATTGACTGTAGTGGCAAGTTCCTATTATTTCTAAAAAGTGATAGTCACTTTGGGACACCTTGTATATTAGGTTTAATGCAAAACTCCCCGGTAACATATTTTACACAATGTTGGGGAAATCTTAGAAGTGTTCTCTTACGTTTACTTAGCAATTCATTACTTGTGAATGCGTATTCTCTTTAAGAATTGTTTGCTGGAAAGTACTAATTTTAGTTTATTTTTATGAAAACGATGGCTGAATATAACTTGTTCGTTCGACACTGTCTGCCCTTCATATCTATCCATGGAAAAACTGCTGCGAGGGCAAGGCAATAGAACACAGAAACTTATAAAAATTATGCACTAGGTTACCAGATTTGGCCATAGAGGAGATAATCCAAATTTTATTGCAGAGACTTACCCAACACAGGCATTGGAATAGCATCGAATTTTAGAATCGAGCGAGTTTAAAGGCAGATGTTTAATACAGGCCTCTTGAGTAAAGGTACGCTGGCCAAGTCTCGGAGATAAATATCTGGTTATATTCCCTTATGGCAAAACCTTACAACCCTGAGTGCAAATATGTGTCTGGAGTGGTTTTTGAAGTTTTAAAAAGAAACTGAGCTGGAGAACACAGAACACTCTTGGAAAACTATTGGGACTTAGAAATTGATGAATTAGAAGAACCGTTGAGGAAGGTAGAGCACAGAAAAAAACATTAAAACTTGCCAAAAGAATTAGTCAAATCAGCCAGGTTGTCTGAATGAAGCATTTTCCAGCCAAAGGAAGAAGGTACGGAGTGATGTGATAGTTACCGACATGAAAAGGGAAATCGGAAGATCGATCCGAGTTTTGGTTGAAGCTGTTCGCTTCGCACAAATGTCCTTGGAAAAGGCACGACCCTTCTTCTCTCCCCGGTTATGGGTGAAGAGCAAGGTATGAATAGAGACTTTAGTCCTATGAACCAATCAATCTATGGGGAGGTTACTCTGACTGGAAAATAAACTACTTGCTAGTGAAACCTCGTCAGAGTGGTTTCATTAAATCTGATAGGTAATATGTATTTGGTTATGTCTGTGTTTCTGTCTATCTTTTCGTCTCTCCGTTTTTCCAGGTTTTCCGATAGTATTCAATAGATTACTTTGAAATTTTGTAGAAGGGTGTGCATTGGAGTCAAGAAATGGTGGTTATATTATAGCTCAAGAAATATTTTTCCAGTTCCTTTTCATTTATTTATGTATACGCTCATGTCCGTCGAAACGGCATCCCCAAAAATTCTCAATGAATTTCAATTGACATTGAGAAGACACTGTACATTATACATATTTTGGATTAAAGTAAATAGTCAGATTCAATTTTTAAAAATGCTCTGAGGGGAGTCTAAATTGCTTAAGGATGGCAACCATTGGAAAAAATCGTAGAGCTGCAATGGGAAATTCTGTGCGCATTGTATTCTTAAGGTCTATTACCTTCAGAATGGCACTTGCTTCCCTCCATTGAGGTTCCTATAATTTCAAGATATCAGGAAAATCCTCGAAGACTACATCGAACAATAGGAATAATTATTTTATAATGGAATACACCATTTGTCTGAAAGGGGGCGTAAGATAATAAAAATTGGAAAAATACGTTGATGAAGAATGATGCTGTTATAATTACCTTAATAGAATTTCGCAACTTTATGTTTTTTGCCTGCTACCATATTTGTGAAAAGCGAACATAATGTGTATGCCATTGTGTATCTCAAACAGGACAATACTAGGTTAGTAAGGTCAAGTAAAGTCCTACTTTTTTTAAAGTTTCTGTTCTGATTGCTTTGTATTATTTAGTTCGAAAATTCGTATTCAAATATTTGTTAAAAAAAAGTCGACATCCATTTCCAGCAATGAAATGAATTAAAAAAATAACGTGAAGATATGAATATACAGGGTGTCTCTAAAATAGCTATCTATTTTTGTGGCATAGATGAGATTTCAGTCGTCTTAGACATTGGCATTTTGTATGCATTGTTTCCTACAGAATATATGTTGATCAACCTTAACCATGTGTACCTCAGGATAAGATTAGGCTTGTAAAGTCAACTTTTACAGTCCTGCCTTTTTTAGTTTTTGTTCCGATTGCTTTTTATTACTCAGTTCGAAAGATCCTGTTTAAACATTTGGTGTTTTTTCTAACATATTTGGAGAAGAGACTGTGGTATCTGATAGCTTGTTCCATGTAGCTGCCGAACTGTCTGAGAAGTGTTTCTAATTGAATGATTTTATCAAGACAGATGCTGCACTTGAAGTCTTTAGACCTGAATTTATTTAACCACCATAGACATCAAAGATGGTGGAGATTTCCATCCTTTTTATAAGTGCGTGTCTTTATTTGTGTGTCCCAGCGCTCCTGGTCATACTGTTTTATCTTCTGACCTGAAAATTAGCATCAGTATTCCACTGGACCCCTTCTAAGAAACCTTATTTTTTTATTTTTGAAAAAAAAGAAGAAGCTTTTTTTACCTGTCCTGACTGTTTTAATATTAACATCTAGATTCTCCAAAACTTGGATATTTCTAGATGTATTTACTCCATGCTTTTAGATGTTTTTACTCCATTTTATATGTTTCCCCCCTGGGAAACGCTAGTGGTGTCATTGATTGAATAGACTTCAAATTTTGATGAAACGATTGATCAATAATTGCCTGTGATGCGAAGACCTATATATTACACGCAGATAAGTTCTGTAAGATAGTCTTTCCAGATCAAGCGCTTTCAGCCTTTCTGAATGTAACTGGTGTTTAATCATACTCATGACTCTTCTTAGAACACTTTCTATATAACATCTATCTTGAGATTATGTTAAAGTGACCAAATGTGGCCTCCTGAGTGCTTTATACAGTATCTTGGATATTTCCGCGTCTGTGATGACCTTCCCTTTTTGTCTTTGTCGTTGGTGAATTATCCGAACATTTGATTGAATTCTTGGATGACACATGAGAACGTTGAGTGTCCTAACTACTCCGTATCTCCTTGTAACGGACAGTCAGTGCGTCGTAAATTGAACCGTAAACAGACTGACCAAACCAGAGATAAATCTACCTTGGGAGGTGAAGCTTGCAAAAATTTAACCTTGGGTCTCAGTCGCCGTATGTCTCGTATAGTTGTTAGAAAAACTGGTCAAAAGAAAGAAGAACCTTTCAATACTTCTGAGACGTATATATATATCTATATATCTTGCGTACAGGCCGCATGAATGGGGCCAGAGGACTGAAAATTGAAACATTCACTCATTATGTCTGGAAAAAAGGAGTTTTTTTTTTGCTTTTTCAAAATTACCCCATAAATAGATTTTTAGTTGGAGTCATTTGCAATCAAAGTATACGCTAAATTGTTCCTTTGTTCGCAGCTACATTCATGATTGTTATTCGAAAATTTGGACTTTTTGGTGATCACTGCACAACAAAAGACTAGCAAAGTAACTTATTCATTGATCATCCATTTTCCAATTTTTCGATTGCTGATCCCCAACACAGCATGCTGCTAAAAGATTTTGGTTGCATGCCGTTTTTTTAAATGCATGTTTTTGTTCTTTTTTTTGTTCAATTGACCTCCATCTTAATCTTTTATACAATATACATACATTAAGGTGAAGGTGAAAACAAAGACAAATTTATGTTGACTTGAATTAAACATGTTTCTTTTTGGAGAAGAGACAGAGGCGTCTGATAGTGAAAATTATGTCTAAAATTAAATCATTTGACTGCACTTCTGTCTGACCGAACGTTTTGGTTGTTGTACTCTGCAGCCTTCTTCATGTAAGTATCGTAAATGTTGAGATGGAATGTTGGGATCCAGGGCATACCTGAAGAACTTCGGAGGATACAACGGTGGAAACGTTGTGTTAAGAAGAAGACAACCAAGATTAGGACTTGGCTCCGAAAAATCTCTTGATTAACTCTCAACCTTAAAATTGAAATCTAAAATAAATTATTTGGGTGAATTTCATTTTGTTGATAAGTTATCCGAAATTCTTACATGAATAGTTAGGAACACCCAACCAAAACAGATACTAAAACTGTCAAGATAGGTTTCTTCAGTTTTTAAGCAGGTCTAGCTAGTTATGTATAACTGTATGTATCACGCGTATAGGCCGTACCAATGGGGCTAGAGGGCTGGAAATTTAAATATTTACTCCTTATAATGTTTTGAATAAAACTTTTTTTTTTGTTTTTAAAAAATTCTTCCTCTAAATAAGTTTTCAGTGGGGGTTCAATCTACAATGTATATTTATGCTAAATTGGTCCCTTGTTTCTTCTCAGCTGCGTTTGCACTTGTGTTCTTTTGTTGCTGTTGTTTTAAAATTCGGACCACTTATTGATCCAACAAAAGAAGTTCATCCCTTTTTCCAATTTTTTGTAATTGATCGCCCCAAACGCAGCATGCTGCCAAAAGATGTTGGTCTCGTAATGGCTTTTATTGACCTACTAAACAGGCCTGTTATTATTGATTTCAGACGAGTTTACCTTTCATTTTGTTTTTTCAGGCTTTTCTCTCAACGCACTCTTCGTTTTACGTTTCTTGCACCGT
>OY735231.1:28671725-28689225 GCA_963457665.1 Thysanoteuthis rhombus | reverse complement strand
ATATCCATTAAAACACTGGACTGTAAACAAAAACAAAATCAACGCCAACCGCAATCGATAAATGGAGCAAAAAAAACAAATAAGAACAGATCTGGTTAGTCACTCAATAGAAACCGTCACGTGACCAACGTCTTTTGGCAAACGTGCTGTGTTGGGGGGGGGGGGCAATTATAAATCGGAAAAATTTGTTGAATCTCTAAAAAGTTCGAATTTGCAAAAAACCAAAAAAAAAAACCAAACCAAGAGTGCACGCTGGACATTGGACCAATTTAGCACGAGCATTCATTGTAAATTGACCCCACCTTCAAAAAACATTTGGCGGGTGAATTTTCTAAAAGAAAAAAACAATCAAAAGCTTTTTTCTCAGTCATATCAAGGAGTGATCGGCTTGATTTAGCTCCATAGGCGCGGCCTGTACGTGTGACGCATGAATACGTAGCCAGTCAGCCAGACTAACTTGAAAACTGAAGAAACCTATGCCGACAATTTTCCCGACAGTTCTGGTTGACGATCTCTGATATATCTTTTGCGCACACCTCAAACATATCCGGATAATAAATGCTGATCACGGCAGATCTTCACAGTTCATGTTCGACAATTGAATGAAACGAATGAATGGTTTTTTTTTTCTTTTTCTTCGTTCCTTTGTTTGTTTTTATGCCGCAACTGTCGTAATTTCCTATCTGTTTTTATTTCCTCGATCTGGACAAATCATTTCAACTGGATTGCACACTTCGAATACAATTAATCTAATGACACCGCGTAAGGGCGGCGTGCGAGGCGTTTGATCTCGAAGATTCCACGAAGGAACGAGATATTTACTTTCTCTCGTCAATCCCTTCTCCTTCTTTTTCTTCCCCCTGTAACTTGTAAACAAATTTGTCAGTTTTTGTCTGAGTTGCCGGCGGCCTTTTCCCTTTGTTGCTGGCGTTTTATCGGAAACTGACATATGTTATTGGTAGGGGTAGAAGTGGGTACGGGAGTGACACCATATACTTCTCAATTTCTAGGGGTTTTGTGTGTTCGATGTCTACTAATGGAGACATTACAGTGTACCTAGTTCCCAAACCCCATCATTACCCGTATACCTACTTCCAAAACTCAGTCTTGCTCTACAACTGTTTTTTAAAACCCAGTCTTGCTGTACACCGAGTTCTCAAAACCCAGTCTTACTGTATACCTAGTTCTCTAGAACCCAGCTTTGCCATATACCTAGTACATAAACCCAGCATCGCTGCATACTCAATTCTTTTTAAAAAAAATACTCATTGTAAACATGGCCCCAAAAACTCAGCCTCAACATATACCTGTCCAAAAGCCTAGTCCGTGCGTAAACCTAGCCCCCCCCACCTACCCAGCTTCAACGTATACTTAGTTCCCAAAATCTGGTCTCACCGTAAACCTAGGTCCAAAAATCACCGTATATCTAGTTCTTCGACTCCATTTCCATCACTGGTTATTGGATCTGATCTTAATCTTCTTGGAAACTTAATTCATTAGGATGATGCAAAAACTCCCAGCGCCACATTTCGCCCGAGGTTTGGGTAATCTTACAAGTATCTTTAAAGATTACTCAGCTCTTTATTGCTTCTGAAATCACTCAACTGTTGTACGAATAGGCATACGATCCAGGGGTACAGGTGGGGGGTGGTAACTGCCCTCCTAAATTTAGGTGAAACTGTGGAGAAAATTCGGGCAATTGATATTTTTGCAGCTAAGAGAGACAAGAAACAATATTTCTTTTAAGTTGCATGCTGTGTGATTGGTACTGTGTATCGCCGATTGTTAAAGAGACTTTTTTTTATCATGAATTAGTCCTTGTGTTTTTATCTGTAAAAAGATTCGTGCAAATCAAGCCCTTTGTCTCATCCCTTTAACCAAATAGTTCCCACACGCCCAATGGGATGATGCAAAAGTTACCAGCGCCATCTTTTGCTCATCGTTTGGGAAAATGTAACAAGTATTGTAGAAAATTACTCAACTCTTTGACTGATCCAATCATTCAACTGCAGTACCCCATAAAAAGGTGGGGACATACGGATGGGGGCACAATTTTCTTTCATGGTTGCTAAATTAGCCATTTTTCGACCTGATCTGAGTGATACTTTTTCTAACTTTGCCGATAGAAATCTATGATAGCTGATTAAATCTGGTGAGTCTAATAGTACATTTTGTATTTTCATTATTAATTACTGTACTGGAGTCTCATTATATTCATTATATATATATATATTATATATATATATATATATATATATATATTATTGATGCTGTTACTACTATTATCATCACCATCATCATCATCAAGAAATGGATATTTGACCCGACAGAATGATTATTAATTGCGTTATATTACATTGAAACACTATTTGAAGTGATGTCCCGTTATTACACGATTAATCATTTGGCCTGGGCATATATATATATATATATATATATATATATATATATATATATATATATATATATATATATATATATATATATATATGAAACCTATTCATCGAATAAATGACTATATAGTAAAGCTCCAGAACAAATTAGTAATGAAAATACAAGATTTACTTTTATTAGACTCACCAGATTCATATATATATATATATATATATATATATATATATATATATATATATATATATATATATATATATATATATCATTGTGTCATCCACAGACAGCTGTTTCGTTGTATTACAACTCTTCAGTGTGGCTATAGACTATCCATAATCCTATCCAGTAGGATCGAAACCTTCGCTTCAAACCCAGAGGCTGGCATCTACCTTTGCCCTACGGAACTGGACGGTCAGTAAAGTTGAGTTTAAGCGAGATATTTACTCACGTATATATTCTTCATCCACCAGAGTGCTCTATTACTACGTAGTAGGGATACTCGGTGTTTCCAGGGGAGGGGAACGATTTGAAATATAACCAAACAGGAGGAGAAATATGTTCTTTGATATATTCTCCTACCACATCACAACTAATGAAACAATGATTATTTTCACAATGTACACATGATAAAGTTACTGTAACAGATGATTAATTCAGATGCACCCAAAAAAGAAGAAACGATGTCGTCGCCTAGTTTGACTGGTCTTCTCGATACACTATATAGGCATTTCTCTCATTGGGTGCCACTATGAAATGGTCGATAGGGATCGAACCCTAGCACAATCTATATAATGCTGTCTGGGTGGGGAAGCATGGAGAACTCAGGTAAAGAACAGTGATCTTAAGAGATAGTCCTTGTGTTTTGTTACAATTTCCATGAATGACTCCAGGTAACCTCCATTGACCTCCAGCATTAATCTATAATTGCCTGTAACTTTTGTCGCCTGAAGATGCTTTCTTTGTGCAATATTGTGGCCAAAAGCTTAGAAAATTTGCAGGAAATGACCAGAAGTGACATAGGGTGACCTCGAATGACGTTAATGTCGAAATCACATTTCTGAATACGTGGGCCCTGAAAGAATGTACCTCTATGCCAAAGTTCAGTTTCATAGCTGTATAATTGAGGCGAACAACTTGGAAAATTGACTAGAAATAATTAGAAATGACCTCAGGTTGATTCCAAATTACTTCTGAGGTCAATATCGCATTGCTTATGACCTTTGTTGAGAGAATATGTATCCTTGTGCCAAATTTCCGCTACATAGGTTCTGAATTACTGCTACAAACTTGAAAAATTGACGAGAAATGACCCCAGTTGATCTACAATTACCCCAAGATCTACCTCATTTACTCAGCATCTCTGATAAAAAAATGTGACCCATAAATCGGCAAAAAAGGAGCCGAAATATCCTGTAGTGACCTCAAATCACCACAGAGGTCAATCCTCTCGTGGATGGTGGTCAGGAAGCGAAATGATCATGGATTTGAACAATATTTTATTCAAGTAGTTCATTCACTGCATTTCTACTTATATTATGCAATAACGAATCTCACTACGTTAGGGGGAAAGTTAGTGAGACCCACATCTGACTCACCTGGTCTGTAGAAGCTTCATTCTGCTCATGGTACCCGGTTTTCCCTAATAGTCACCCATCTAGGTACTGACTTGGCAGAGATTCAACGTTGCTTAACTTTGTTGAACTTACGCGAACTAGGGTATCCAATGTGATTTGGACCGCAACCCCCAAGCCTCAGGTAGAGGTTCTTCAGTATGAAAGAGAACACCACAGAGAATTTCAAGTTAATGATCAAAAGATTCTCTTAGTCCGGGCCAACATAAAGAAAACGACTACCCTTCTCTTCTCGCGTCTACTTTTCATTCTGAGAGAAAAAGGCCATGATAGGAACAACGTGTTCTTTAGAAAAGATTGTCACGGGGTTACTTGAGAGCAAAGTCAGACTTTCCGGTCACTTGTAAGCATCAGGCAAAGCATTGGATAGCTGGAAAGGTCCCAAGAAACTTTAGTAGAAGCGTATGATTAAGAATTCTGCTCGTTTGCTACCCAGACCAGTATACGTCAGAGTCAATTAATATCAATCGTCCAGTGCTCAAATTTCAACAGAGGCGTGGAATTATTAACCGTTGTGGTGTAAAACAAATTCAACCAATATTAGCCGCCCGCCCAGTCAATTAGACGATGATAATTGTGCCTCGGGTTATAACAGGCGACCTTTCTTCCAGTTATAACATGCTATTCAGAAGAAGAAAAAACCAACATCTTGAAGCCATTATTTAAATTGGCTTTGATTCTGGATTTTTTGTGTCGTCCTCATTAAATTTACCTGGTTAATAGGTATTTTCGATTACGGTCATAACAAGCCTAGCTGCTGCAGGGTCAAACTCCACTCCTACTTCTATTTTGACTGAAAATTATTTCTGCAACTTCTGTATGGCGTATCTAATAAATAAATGAATTCATAGGTACACAAAAGACTTGTCGCTCAGGTAGTATGAGAGCCGTCTTACAACTACATGGTGGTGATTTCAAATCATGGTAGAGGAATGCAAATTTCATATATAGGTTTGGTTTAATGTGACGTAACAGATAAACTGTGAAATGTTTACTCTCCTAAATTTAGTGAGGATAGTTCTCGTCATTACAAGAGAAAAAATTCAATTCCAACTTGGAAGGACTTGAGTTTAAGGGCATGAGACCGATGTTCTACAGAGATGCCTGTCACTTGGCTCAGATAGTTACGCAATTCAAAAGGGTCAGAACGGTTGTTTGGGCATTGGTAAAATGCCAGATTCTTCGAGGTGAACCCTCAGCCTAACCCTTATCATTTGAAAGAATGGCATAAAAGAGTTTTGTACCTTCATCTTCCAACATTTTGTCCTCTCGGATAGTGAAATGGTTAGCATATCTGCCTCACACGCAGAAGGTCCTGGGTTCAATTCCCAGTATGAGCAAAGAGTATAGAAAATTCTTCACCAGGAAAATTTTTACTGTGCACTCAGCAGCTAATTGAGTACACTTTCAGCTGTGTGATTTGGGTTGATTTGTATCCTGCCGAGGAGTTGGTCATGAATATTTGAAGGAATGAAGTCCTGGTCTTGACCAGACTTGAAACTTGCAAGGATCACTGAGCTGACACAGAAAAAGGAAACTAGGGATTCATCACCAACCATTTATATTCAAATGGGAATTGTCTTGAAAGAGGTGGACACTTTACCCTTTTTTTTTTTCATATCCCAACATTTGATTCTTTACCAAGGTGAGCTAAATAGATATTGAAGTGTTTCTCTGCAGTTGTCAGAAGTCACGGTTCAAGTCCAGGTAAAAAGCAAGGATTCTGAATGCTGCTGACATGGTAAGTAGGCCCTTCCCATTTGATAGATTGGTGTAATACAATCTATCAACCAATATTTTTCATCATTTAAACTTTTGTCAAACGAAGCTAGGTTTAATCCGTACTGAGGTATTTCCCTCCGGAGCAAGAGGCCTGTGTTCAAGTACAACATGATCAAGAAGTTGCTCAATTTTTTTTACCTGTTTTCTTTATATTACAGTTCTTCGCTATGCATAGCTAAATCTTTAAAATATCAATAACGGCATTTTTCATTTCTAACTTTCTACAATCCTCTTGTATCTATCAATCAATCAAGATAGATAGATAGATAGATAGATTGCTCTGAGGGAACAATGCTCAGCATAGCCAGTCGACTCCCATAGGGAAATAACTTGTGTTCCGAATCTGGTATCCTCATGCCATATATGGCCAAGACCAAATATGACATCTACCTATATAATACACCACATGATTGTCTATGTTTTCTGTCGGTAATATTTGTCCAGGAAGATAACTAGTGAATGCTAATAACTGAGTTGTATTCCTTACTACTTAATTTGTTTGTGCTAATTCTTCAAAAGCCAGTGTCAGTTCATATTGAACATAAATAAGGAAATGCAAAGCAGTACAATGTTTTTGATATTTTTAAGTACTGTACAATTGCGAAATTATTTGAATCCACTTATCATTTTCCATGACCTCATAAACTAGTAATAGGTATGAATAATAAAAAATTCTTGTCTTCCAAAAAATAACATTTGTAAGCTTCATTCTAAAACAACCCATAAGGATAGTAGCTATTACAGATCTTACAGAGTAAATAAACATAAACCTTAATGTCAACACACATACATATGTACTGACCTATGGGTCATGCCAGCAACCTCCTATAACAAAACGATAGATGGTAGAGTCAAGAAGAAGTATATCATTTGCAATTATTCAATAATTTTTTTCACACCTTGCAGTACAATGCATATATATTCAATAGAGAGACAGACAGTGATAACAAGCTAAAATCCCATCCTATCAGGCAGTTTTCAGTCAGTACAGCCACAGAAACAGACTCAAACGAATTCAGAATTTTGATGAAATTTTTGAGAGTTGTTTCCCTTTTATGACCATTGTGGAGTTGCTTCCCTTAATATGAAATGATGATCTTCACCTAGAGCCCCCATCTAAAACCTTAAAGAAAGGTATTTGTTGACATAAAATATGTGTAGATAGAATGAAATGTGTTGAATTCGATCATGGCTTCATTTTTTTTCTGGGATGCTTAGTACTTAAATCATAAGAGCACAAACATATTCACGTAAGAACTTCAGATACATAGATAATATCAACAAGCTAAAATAATTCTCTGGGTCTTAAAAATTCAAATGGATAACTCAATTCTGACTAGAAGATCACATCTGGTTATTGTAAAGAAAATTTGTCAATAGCTTTCACTGTTCCAGCAGACCACAGACTGAAATTGATATTAAAAACCTGCAAAATGTCTTCTCATGGATAGATAGATAGATAGATAGATAGATATTTTTCACTTCAATTGAGAATGTTATCACTGTAATTGAGAATACATATTTGCATGGTCAAATCCAACACATTTGGACAATTCCCAGGGGATCACACTTCCCACCCACTAATGTCAATAAATATTATTGTCAAATTAATCATCATATATCTTCTTACTATTACTATTATTTATGCACTAACACACTCATATAAATATGTATATATATATATATATATATACAAATATATATATGATCAATGAAATAAGTAATTGTTAGATTTGGGATGAGCGTATATCTGGGAATAATTAGTTATATAGATTTAGATAATAATAATTTTGTGAAAATGTAGGAGTGCTCGATCACTGATGATTTTATAAGAGCAGAATTTCAAGATAGAATTTGTCAGAGCAAATATTAAAGAGAAAAAATAGAAGAAAAAGTTCTCTTAACAGTATTTCAATGCTATTGAATTCCATCAGGGCTCATAATGTTTTTGTTTTAAATCATATGCATATAATTGTTGCGTTGAAAGAAACAAATAGATCAGGTATAGACCATGAATGACTAAGATGGGAATTTGGAGTCGGAAAAGTTGTTTAGGCCTTCGCATTGCTGGAGTGTTCAGCACAATGGTAAGAGCAACGCTACGTTGAGGTGGCTACCCTATTGGTCAGAGGTTTGATTCCTGCATCAGCTCAATTTTCTTCAATTGTTTATTCTATTTACACTGTCCAGGCCAAATGGTATGTTAACCATGTACATATATTTGGAGTTGAAACAGTTATTCAGGCCTTTGCATTACCAGCAGCTGTTTAGCTCAAGGGTAAGAGCAGCGTACACTAATAGAGAGAATGAGAAGACATTTATTAGCTCAGTCTGGCATAAGGCAATAATGCGTATGGCACCCACTGTGTCTAAAATTCATTCCCCAAAGTGAATAGGTGTGATATTGAGGAGGGCTGTACATGAGAGAAAACACACAAAACTTCAAGAACTCAAATAATACTGCTATGTCAAATGGGACAAAGAAGGTGAAAGAAATCAGAAATCTTGAGATCATAACTCTAATCAGAAATTATCCTAAAAGACTGGAAATGTAATACTTACAGAAAGTTGGAAACACAAAGTATCACTTCCAGATGATCATAAATTTTTTGTTATCCATTAAAAATCTCAAATGGAGGTGGGCTGGCCATGTTGCAAGGATGGCAGACAACCGATGGACATCATGACTCACAACATGGATCCCCAGAGATCACATGCGCAACCAAGGCCGGCAGAATATTAGATGGAGAGACAAGCTAGACAAGTTCAGGAAGTACTGGCTCCGCGACGCCCATGATAGAGAAGTGTGGCAAATCCTGGGGAAGGTCTATGTCCAACGACGGACATTAAAAGACTGATGATGATGATGATGATGATGATGAGTTATAAGATTGATTTAAATATACTCACAATGCTTATTCGTTACATATTACACAGAGAAATTTGTGGCAAGAATGATCAATACAGATGATCCTTTGGTAAAATTTGACTTACAATTGCCCTAAAATATACTTTATGAACAATTTTTTTGAGGGTGTGCATAAAATAATGACCAGAAGTGTATACGGAAGTCAGTATAGTTTCCTTATCAGTCAACTAGAGTTGTCCTGCGGAGTAATATCGTCCTATTCAATATCCAAGTCGAGAGAAATCAGTTATTCTTTTGTCAACTGCGTAAAAGCCGAGATTACTAGCAGCATGTAAATCTAGTTGTCAACAGGACATGGTGGTTTTATCACTCGGGTATTGCTAAAACCACAAAACCATGTCCAGCTGGGATATTTTGTGAAGAGCAGTGGACTGACCAGCATGTCTGTCACAGAGATGACCAACCAAGCCATCAACTGCTGTCTCCAACTCCAAGAAACCTTACGCTACAAACGAAATATAGAGATATGAGGGAAAATTTTAGATCGACAGCTCCAGTCAGGCTGCACCACAAAGTGTTTTCCATTAATAGAATAAAAGACAGAATGCATTAGATATCATTGCACGGCATGTGCAGAGAGGGCTTCTGTCTACATCGTTGAAGGATAGAGGAACAGACTTTATTATAGTGTTTGAACAAGGATTATATCAACAGTGAAGCTTGGGCGGGGGGGGGGGGGTGATGACAGAATTGAGAAAGAAGGATAAAAAGAAAAAAATGTTTTCATGACCACAAGGAGACATTTGGTAAGAACAGGATTTAGTTCCTTTCCTTGTGGCCCACAAAAGTAATTTAACTATATATATATATATATATATATATATAAATATATTATATACTATGAATATAAATGAATAACAATATTGTACGTGATGTAGTAGGAATGAATCTTTTTTTTCTTTTTTGTGGTTCACAAGAATCATTCAACAGATAACATATCATCATCAGTCTTTTAACATCAGTCGCTGGACATTGACCTTCCCAATCGTGTGTATTGCAGAGCCAGCACTTTCTGAATTTATCTAGTGCATCTCTCCATCTAATACTCAGCTGGCCTCAGTTGTGTATGAGTGTATATATATATATATATATATATATATAAATAAATATATAACATATATATATATAAAAAATAAAATCATATGTATATAAATAAATATATAACATTATATATATATATATAAAATATAAAATCATTATTGTATATAAATATATATATAACATTATATATATATAAAAATAAAATCATTATATGTATATAAATATATATATAACATTATATATATATATATAAAAATAAAATCATTATATGTATATAAATATATATATATATATATATATATATATATAATATAAAAAATAAAATCATTATATGTATATAAATATATAACATTATATATATATAAAGAATAAAATCATTATATATATATAAATAAATATATAACATTATATATATATATATATATATAAAACAAAATCCTTATATGTATATAAATAAGTATATAACATTATATATATATATATATATAAAAAATAAAATCATTATATATATATAAATAAATATATAACATTATATATATATATATATATATAAAACAAAATCCTTATATGTATATAAATAAGTATATAACATTATGTATATATATATATATATATAAAAAACAAAATCCTTATATGTATATAAATAAATATATAACATTATATATATATATATATAAAAATTAAAATCATTATATGTATATAAATAAATATATAACATTATATATATATAAAAATTAATATCATTATATGTATATAAATAAATATATAACATTATATATATATATAAAAAAAATAAAATCATTATATGTATATAAATAAATATATAACATTATATATATATATATATATATAAATGACATACATAAATGACAATACCATATATATATATATGCATAAATAACAATATCATATATATATGCATAAATAACAAAATATATGTAACAATATTATATATATAACATATGTGTAACTCACACACACATATATACCAACACACACACACACACATATGTACATACACCAACACACATGTACATACATATACAAACACATACATATACCTATACTGCCACACATACAGATGTATATACTCATCTACACTCATATATATATATATATACACATACACACACATTTATATATATATACACATACACACACATTTATATATATATATATATGTATATATATATATATATTCACATACACACATTACACACATATGTATATATAAGACTAGATCAATGCAATAAGTCCATAGCCTGACACATAATTATCAGCTGAATTTTAATCTGAAATTTTCAGAGTATCATGTTCAATCTATCTGATTAATATTCATCAATGAATAAAATGCATTGACACGGAAGGCGATTATGCAATGATTGATTCATATCAGAGAAAAGCCTGAGAAAAACAACTGATCTTATTTATTTAACCAAACATATACAATTTAAATATAAATTATACAAATCTATAAGCCTAATGGCTTTTCAGATTTGGGGGACGGATTTGCTGATCGATCCAGAAAGGATCCAGGTCTTTGGAATTCTGAAAGAAAGACCGGATTGCCAGATTTCTGGCCAAAATGGGAGATAACCTGAGCTTTATCTTAGAGACTAACCTAACACAGCCATTGGAATAGCGTCAATTTTTTAAATCAAGCAAGTCTGGAGAAGGTTCAATACCAACGTCTTGAGGCTGTCCAGTTCTAAAAGGATGGTATTGAACATCTGCCTTCAGACTTGATGGATTTCCAATTTGATGCTATTCCAGTGGCTGTGTTACGTAAGTGTCCGAGATGAAGCTTGGGTTATCTCCACTTCTGGCCAAATCTGGCCACCCTGGTAAGAGATGTTTGTGGTCAAAGTTCCTGGTCTCTCTTACACTTTGGCAACAGAGTGCAGCATGGTAACTATGCGTTTATCATTTCTGATAATGTTGGCTTTCACTGTTGCAATGACATCCATTTGGTCATTGATGGACTGCTCGAGGAAGTTCAGTTGTGATTTCAATGGTTCTACTGTTCGCTCTGTGATTCTGAAAGGAGGAATAGAACAAGTTCATTATTCAGAGGAAACAATATATATATATATATATATATATATATATATATATATATATATATATATATGTATTAGTTCATTAAGCATTTTTCAATTGGTAAGAATAGAGAAAGAATGGAATAGAAAACAGATTTTATCTGTTGTCGATGATATTCAATCATTGCTCAATATATATATATTTAATTTCTTTCCTCTTCCCATGGTAATGCCTATGTCTCTCAGTGTGGGAAGATGCACACACACAGGTTTGTAGCATACATACATGCATACATATATATATATATATATATATATATATATATATATATATATATATATATATATATATACACACACACACACACAAAACAGAATATACAACCTGTAATGAACCATTGAAAAGGAAATCTTTACTTCATAACTACTCTACTGATGGTATTGAGCACTTTTTAAAATCTTAAAGATCTACATATACATACGCTTGTTGTATATTCTATCATCATTATCTTTATATATATAAGTGCACAGACACACACAAGCTCCTAAACATGCATATTTCAAATGCTCACACATTTCTAAATTTGAAAAAAAAAAAAAAAAAAGAAGGTAGTATTATTACAAATGGATCCGATTGCCTAAAAGGTCCTAAATTTAACCAAATCATTCCAATCCTAAACAACGTGGGAAAACAAAAATCGTATAAGAAAAAAAAAAACAACAAAAAGGGCACAAAATATTTTGCTCACTCTTTCTCGTGTTTCAGAGCCATTGTGTGTTGAAGGTTTTCCTGTTTCCATCTGTGAAGCTCTTTTTGCATAGAGTCAAGGTCCTCCTGAATGTAGTCCATAATCTTACCCAGAGGGTTGGCACTTTTCGTCAGGGTCTGGATACTCTCTTGCAGCTTCTCTATCTTTTGCACCACCAAGTGCCGCTGCTTCTGGTAGGCAACATTGTTCACACTTGACGTTTCCTAACAATAGAAACAGGGAAATGCTTTCAGCCTGGCAACAATGAATTAAATCCTTTTTCCTAGTAGGTATATCTCTAACAATAGAGCAACAGTTTCGTAGCCAAGAAGCCTTAGGTGATCAGCAGGGAAAACTCGTTTCCACAAACTCAATCTGAAGGAAAACTGATTTCTAACCTATTTCCAAAGTATGAATTCATGTATTTTTAACGCCTGATAATAATTCATTTTTTTCATCTCGGTTACGCTGAGCTTATTTTCAATAACAAGGGGAAAATCAGCATTTCAAAAAGATAATAGAAATGAAATTTCAAATCATTCTGGATTTTTAATACTTTTTTGATATTATATGATCTTACTCAAAAGTTTAGGAATTTGATATAGACAATTGTGAGCAATATCCTCTGTGAGATTGCAGTATACGTACACAAGGGATCTACCTTGAAGGAAAGTTGGTGTTGGGGAATTTCCTTTCCAAGGCCATATTCCCCAAACCTTTAGGTAGCATTTTGTATATTAGAAATGAAAACAAAATTTGACAGTAAAAAAAGTAAGTAAAAAAAGTGACATTTTTGCTTCATAAAACTACTTACAACTTGTGTTTTTGCCGTTCTTTCTGCTTGATCTGCACCTTCAAGTTCTTTTTTGGTTTCCAAAATTTTCTTCACCAAACCACCTATTGTGAAGGAAGGAAACATTAATTCATTGGAAAGATGAAGACACAGTAAAAAAAAAAAAAAAAAAGAAAAAAAAAAAGAAAACTTTAAACTGTAAAGCTGATCAAGAAAAGTGAAAAAAGATATTAGACCAAGGGTGGGAAAACTTTTTGAGAGCGTGTGCCTGCATTCGTGATAATCTTCTTAGAAAATTTCCTCACACGCCCTTGGGAATTTTTGAGTTGCAGATTATCATTTTTATCATATTTGTATTTTACGAATCATTTCATGGAGGAAGAGAACAAAATGCCTGAAAGCATTCTAGAAGAAGTCTGTTTTGACAATCAATAAATTCTGAATTTTTTGAATGGGACAGTTTTAAGAATTACATGTTTTATTGGATAAAATCACTAACAGGAACGATATCTCCTATGTATTTACATGCCATCTTGAGCACGCGTTATAAGTTTTGCAACCCTTGAACTAAACAATCCAGCTTCAGATCCCAACCTTAATTGATATCATCTATCAAGTCGGCTTTAAGAAACTCAGTAGAGTGAGTATCTCAGCCAAGAAATGTTTGGGAATTATGCTGCAGAACCAGAGAATTTCATTTAGATTCCTTTCTGTATTGTTGAACAAGTAAAGCTTCGAAAGCTTCTAGCCATTTCTTGTTACACTGTCCATCGGTTTATTTATTGTGAAAGATCTTGGTACAAAAGGAAAAGTTTGTTCACACAGCTATGAATGAATGAAAATCTTTACTTCAATCTTTTCTCATAGAAATGGATTGATAATCGGGAAGACAGCATTCTTAAAGAAGTCTGTTTCGACAATCAATAAATACTGAATTGTTTGAATGAGACACCTTTAGGAATTATATGTTTTTATTGATTAAATCACCAACAAAAATGATGGTTACATTGCAAGAATGTTAGTGGTCAGGAATAAATACATGTGTGACCACAGAATAAGGCTATCATATGTCTAATGTAAATTTATTACTATTGATTATACTAGAGAAATGCATAGAAAATCAAGAAGAAAAGGGATTGTCAGTGGTCAGGAATTATTACATGGGTTACTGAGAGACAGAATGGAACTATTAAAAGATGGGCCTTCAAACTGAGATTCACGCAATGTGCTCAGGAGGAAATCATGTTCAAAATCACAAGGAGAGATCGCAAGGTGGCACATCATATTGGAAAACAAACAAGGGTTAGAAATATCATAAAAAACATAAGAAAGCACAAAACTGGGCTGGTCATGTTGCAAGAATATCAGACAACTGTAGGACATCACAACTCACAATGTGGATCCCCCAGAGATCATATGCAAAACTGAGGCTGGCAAGAAAATAAGGTGGTGCAATGAACTAGACAAGTTCAGAAAGTAGAGGCTCTGCAACACCATGATAGAGGGGCCAGGCCAATCTTGGGGAATGTCTATGTCCAACAATGGATATCAAAAGGCTGCTGATGATATGTATAATTGGTCATGAAAAACTGAATTTGCTTCTGATTTTTCAACACTTTTTAAGATCAAAAATATCACACTCACTCAAATGTAGGGAATGTAATCGGCTTTAACTAAAATATCTGAAAATATTCTATTTTAAAATCATTTCAAAACATGATTGTTCTGAGGTGTAAATGGGAAGGTGCTACGTGGGAGTGCTTTGTATACCTACTTCTCAAATACCAAGGTTTTTTGTATGATCAATGTCTACTAATAGAGACATTATTGTATACCTAGTTCCCAAAATTCATTTCGGTCATTGATTGTGCCCATGTTTGCTCAGACACCAAGGAATCACTCAAGGCAGAAGCACAAAATATATCGCAATTAGGATGGCTAAAATAACTTCCCTAAACCTGGCAGGCACAGCAGATCTGAAACACTGTCTCATGATATAGCCCCCAGTCTGACAAATGAGGAGATATTAAGAGTGGTGTTGACATTAGAAAAAAAGTAAAAACAGTCTGGTTAGTCACTCAATGGAAACCCAACATGTGACCAATGTCTTTTGGCTGAATGTTATATTGGTGGTGATCAATTAAAACATTGGAAAAGGGGGTGATCAATTACTAAGTTACTCCTCTTGACTTTTATTGGGCAGAGATCGCTGGAAAAATCTGAATTCCCCCTCCCCCCAAAAATAAATAAATAAAATGAAATAAACGTAAATGCTGCCAAGCACAAACTAAGGGACTACTTTAGCATACAATTACATTGCAAATTGAACATCCCCTCTAAAGATCTATTTGTAAAAATCACACAAAGTAAATGTCTGAATTTTTAGCTCTCTTGCTCCATTGGTAGGGCCAGTACATGCATAGCCAGCCAGACTAGCTTAAAAACTGATGAAACCTATGTTGACAGTTTTGGTTGATGGTTTTGAAAAAGGAATGGATATTGACTTTATTTGCGAATTTCTTTCCAAACCAGAAAATCAGATTTATAAATAGAACTTGGGCAATTATGGTTCTTGATTGTCCGAGGATTCTTTGCTGTGGGCACATGCTTTGTTCATACTTGTAATTACAAAAATTTCCGTTCTTACAACGAAGCATCCAACAAGCCTGGAAGTCAGACCATAGACGCACGAGTTCTCTCCCTTGCACTTTTAGGCATATATTGAGGAGGGAGAGAAAACAAGAGGTGGTGGAAGTGTTTCAGTAGATCAGACTGTCAATGACGGTCTTTGCCACAAGAAATGTTTGTGCATCTAAAAAAATTAGTTACAAAATCATTTTAGAATAGAGAAAAAAAAATGTTTTGGTCAGTTTATTCTATCACAGTCGAACTTATATTATTTTCAGTTCATTGAAAAAAATTTTTTTTTTGTTTGATTAGGATATAATCTTTTTTGTCTCTTATCTAACAAATCATACTGCAGCTATCAGAGTAATCGTCTATTAAATGCCCTGCTACTTACTCATACCTTTCCAAACGGCTTCAGTGAACAACTGATTTGGTTTTCTGAGCCAGGAAATACACTTTTCAGTACCTCCCATGAACAAACTCACCACAGTTTTATTTTCCATACTTCAGATAAATATCTAACAATATTTGAAAAATATCTTAGTGTCCCTGTGTGTATGTACTGTGATTACTCAGCATCAGGCCAATGGACAAAGTTGACATTCACCAGATATATTAGTCACCACACAAGGCAGTGTAGTGTCAAGTTTGAAGTTTTTCAGTTTAGCGGTTCTCAAGAAATTTGATAAAAATGAAAAATAGAAAAATTAGGATTTTTCTCTATATTCTCGACTACCACTCTTTAGAATCATCTAAATTTAAATATAAAATATATGCGTTAGAAACACTGAAGAGAAGTGACTGAAACACTTTGAAGGTGTAGTTTTGTACAGCTGACTGAAAATCATTTCACATGACGATGGTAAGCTGCTCCATTCCAAACATGCACCTTTGGAATGGGCAAGCTTAGTTAAAAGGATTTGTAGAAATAAGAAAAGCTTCTTTTCTGATCAAACAAAGAAACAAACAATTTGTAGTAAACATTCAACTTGGGTTTCTCCAGTTTTCAAGAGGCTCTGTCTGACTATCTATCTATCCAGGTATATGTTAGGTGTACAGGCTGCACTAATGGAGCAAGAAGACAGAAAATTTAGACAAAAATCATATTTGGGAGTGGGGGGGGGGTCGGAAGTTTTTCCATAAATTTAGTTTGAGGTTCAATCTACAATCTAAGTTTATGCTAAATTGGTCCCTCAGTTTGTATCCGGCAGTGTTCACGCTTGTTTTTTGTTTGTTTTTTTTAATTCAGACTTTTTTAGGGTCACCACCATACAAAAGAGTCAAGAGAAGTAACTTATTCATTGATCACCCCTTTTTCAAAATTTTTAATTGATCACCCCCAACACAGCATGCAGCTAGAAGACTATGGTCATAGTTGTTATCTCTAAAGCTGCTTTCCAGATGAGACCTCAGCATAAAACACGTTTGCCAGAAGTTTTATCTCAAAGACCTACCCAACATAGATAAGCTGATTGATCCAGAGGGGATCCAGGTTTTAGAAATTCCAGTGGAAGACT
>OY735231.1:28651725-28661725 GCA_963457665.1 Thysanoteuthis rhombus | reverse complement strand
AAAAAGGAGAATCGGATAAAAAGAGAAGAGATCTTGTCTAGACATACCAATATTACTCTCCTTTTCAAGTCGAGTTTAGCAGGGTGCTTTTGGCAGGAACAATTACACGCGGGGGTGGAGAAACTAAATTAAAAAAAGCCGGATGGAAACAACCTTATTGAAACTCACGGTTTTGTTGGCTGGCTGGGGGGTTCTTCGACAGGTTGTTTGGGGCTTTCATCATGTGTAGGGGGTAGAGGTGCAGGGGATGCTCCGCTTTCTGTAATTGAAGGAAGAGGACAAATAAACAGGAAACTCTGCCAAAGTATTCTTCAACAAGAGATCAGTTTGCTTTCAAAGTGGTATGAAAAACTCTCATGTTCTGTCAGAAATGCTTGCATTAATTCCTGACTATCTTTCTTGAATTACATTGCAATTATACAAATATCATTTACAATGCATTTCTATGTAAAAAGTTGAAAAATTTTTCTATGCATTCCCAGTATAGATATAATAGCTTTATTCTTTCAGTATAGTTAGCATTAATTCCTGACCGCTAACAATGCCTTTTTCTTGAATTACAATGGATTTCTATAGAAAATCATTGGCAATGGATTTACATTATACATACAAATCATTCTAGGAGTAATACTTGCATTATTCCAACCACTGAGAATCCCTTCCTGCCTGATTTTCTATACATTTTTATAATAAAATAATTAACCATGATTTACTTTGTTAGAGCATGAAATGACATAAGTGAGACTAGTTAATAAGCAGTAACCATTGCTCCACGGTGAGGTAACCAGTTGGCCCCTTCCTCTTTGTCAAACCTTTTCCTCTTAGATGTTTTTCCAAGAATAAATCAATTTGATTTTTTCTTTCAAAGATATTTAATTTTAACTAAAAAGAAGACTTACATAAAACCTAATACTTCTTATCTATCCAAGAATTTGTTTAATAATTTATTTTGAACAGGAATCGGGGATCATATGAATAATCCAAACCCTAATATTGATCTAAACAGAAAGAACAAATTTTCAGAATTACACCATCAATCCATATTTAATTCAATTTAATCAAAACAATTTAGATTTCAGATCCTAATATTCCTTTATGTTGTTCAATTGGTCTCAATTTTTCTATTGTGTCCTTGTTTTGATCAAATTTAATTTTGATCAATGCAATCTGAAAATGTACACTTTTAATCAAATCTGTGGTTCAGATTCAACATTTGATCTAGGATCAATATATTTAAAGATTTCCATATTGGCTTTCTCTTTGATCAAGTCAAATAGATCAGGTGTATTTTTTCATGGCTACCTTTTTATCATTAGCTGGTTAGTTAATACTGACTAAAACAAAGATCATAACTATTCTCCATGTGATCTCAGATTGGGAAGAAATCTTTAACTTGCATCCATAGCACATAATAAAATCATTCTAAATTATGAGTAACCAGACCAAGGGTTCCAAAATATAATCTTAAAGAAGTTTTTAAATCTTTCATTGTAAACATTTTATATTCATTGATTTTTTTTCTGGAATTTCGTATGACCTTTTGTTTGTATTTGGTATCAGCTCCAAAATCTTTTGCTTTATTAAAATCGTTTCATTAAATTTTCTCCAGCCACAGATGGAGCCCTTCTCTTAGTTGCGTGCAATATTTGTTAGGTGTCCTCTGAAATCAAGTCAGTTGGATACCATAATTTGATCATTCATTAAATGGTAATTTGATTCATTGATATTTCATAAGGGGAACACTTTAGCCTTGCTCAGCTGATGCAGAAAATGACAATGTTGATTTAGTAAGAGAACTTGTTTGCCTACTTCTTCGTCAGACTTCCAAATGTTTGTTGAATTTCGCTGGCTCTAAATACGGACTTTGCAATCCAAATATTGAATCTGTGGAAACTTTTGGGGTGTCTACAGTTTTTCAGCTTCCATTTACTCAGGCATCAGTTTCCCCTCTCAAACCATTTACCAATTCAATGGTCTCTCCACCTACTTAACTCTTCATTACTTTGAGAAAAAATTTAAATTGAAAAATAAGACCATTGTCAATCTGAAAAGTTACTTCATGTGGATTGAGTTCTGGCCTTATATGCTAAAGAAATAATCAGTGGCTCAGTGGTTAGAACATACAACTTGAAGACCTCCATTCAACTAAAATTTATGAACCACTTCATACCACTACTAAATACAATGGAATTCTTCATTGAATAGAATCTAGAAAATTGGAATTCTTTTGTGAACTGAACTGGAAAAAAATTAACAAAAATTACCACAAGGTGCAAGAGAAGTAATTTTGATCACTGTTTACCCCCCCTTGATTTATTATTTAGATTATTTTAATATATGAATTTAAGAGTTACATAACCAGTAATTATTCTATCACTAGTTTTATTCAGTTTTATTTGGATTGCTTTTATTTCTGATTCTATATTGTTTCCTTAAGTGGTCAAAAATTATATCGACCCAAACAAAAAGCAACAAAAATGAGGGGGAGTTAAACTATGAAAATAATAATAATAAGGACTGCATCAGCCTAGGATATCATGATAAAAAGTCACAATAATGAGTTTGTAAAACATTATATATTTTCAGGAATTAAGGGCCACCAAAACCTACATAACAATTTTCATCTTAATCGGTACAGCAATTTGTAAGTTCAATATTTTTGCATGTTCGTATATTGTCATTTACATACAAAATGTAAACAATCAGATCGATCCTGACTCACGTTTTTTAATTCCTGGGGGTTTGTCAACATTATAGACTAATTCCAGTTAAATCAGTCAAGATTCAAGAAATTTTCACATTCGTAAACGAAAACAGAGTTTTTGCTAATAAAACATAAACAAACAATCCGATCAGCCATAACTCAACATCCTCCAGGCAGAATCTCTATAGTCTACATTAAGAATTTCACTGAAATGCATCAAGGAATAACAAAGTTAGAAAATTGAGAAAAGGACACAATAACATCAACAACACCAGACACCCACAGTGAATGATAAACCCCACAAGCTTTTTTGCATCAGGAACAAAAAGCAACAATAATAAGACAGGAGAGAAGTAGTAATAAATCAAAATAATAATGAAGAGTGTAAACATGCAGAGAGGTGTGATAAAAAGCAACAACAAGCTTGGCTGAGCAAGGGTCTAACTCCCTTGCTTTATCAAATTCAAAAAAGCAAACAAAGCAGAGTTCATTCCTTAACACAATATTATTCCAAAACTATGCGTCTCATCTCAACTCCTTCATTAACTGTTCCAGTAAATGAGGTTTGCTAACTTTAGCAAAACAAGTTAGCCTGAGTTGGGCTTTAGAAGAGAGAAAGGAATTCGTCATCATATTTAGCGTACGCCATTGTTCTTCATGCATGACATCAGTGGTTTTCAATCATGGTCATCCATCACAACCTAATGGTTAATCTGTCACTAGCCTCAGAAGTAAGGAAGGGAGAAAGACAGAAAAGGCATACTCAGCCTAATGGTTGATGCACCATTAGCCATGAAAGCAAGGCAAAAATAAAGAAAGGAAAAGAAAAAACCCAGCCTAATGGTTAAACCAGCACTCTCAGGTAACACTGATTACAATCTGAACACCTATAACCACTGAGCAATGGATATTTGGATGAAAATTGAAAGTTATTTGTGTTTATAAATGATATTGTGGTTTGGTTATGTACAGTTTTATAAATACATTTAGTAGTTTTTGCCAAAAAGAAAAACAAAATATCTATTCACAACATTATCATAAATTTCTGCTACTATTTACCATCTTAATTGTTGTTGCTTTTTATTGCAACAAAACAATTAAGATGAAGATAAATGATTAAGGTTGTTTGTATGGGAAATGATTTTCATAGTGATTTTTGTAAACTATTTCATTGTGAATGGGGACTAATTTATCTGTAAACTAACACTTTTTTTAAATAGGAAAACCCAAAAGAAATGTAAATGAGCGAGAAAACTTTTTAAAAATCTTTTAAAATAAAAAAAAACAAAAAAAACAGCAGCCATATAAATAAAAACTAAACAAAAGTATTCATTGAATGAGCAACGATCCTTACCCTCACAAAATCTGTTTTTGACCAATGGCAATAGATTCCGACATTAGGACATCCATCTTTCTGGGTTTCTTTTACCTACTCTCTTTAAATTCCATGTTGGAATCTCAACATCTTAAATATGAACAACTGACTAATTGCGACAAAAAGTCCACTCTCTGGGAGTTTAACAATGAGATGGAGTAAAACTAGTAATAGAATAATATTTCATCTAAAAAATTCAGACAACTTGAGATTTTGATAATTCAGGTAGTGAAAATAAAATGAAAAAAAAATCTATTCAAAAAAACAAAAATAATGGAAATGCTTCATCTACGAAATTTTGATGTCATGATTACATCAACTACTACTACTACTACTCTAACACACGCAAAAAAAAAAGAAGAAAAACTAGTCACAAAGTAATAATCATGACAAAGCTTCATCTTGAGAAATTCAAACAATTCAAGATTCAATGACAATTAACTGTACCTTCATCCTTGCTTCCTCGATCTAGAAATGTTTAAAAAAGATACAAATATAATGCAAGGTTTTATTTTAAAAACCTCAATATGCAAACACTATATCAAGTTATTTATCTTCATATCACCAATGTTTTTTACTGTATCACTTCAAAAAAGTACATACATGTATTGAGAAACAGATATACGTGATCCGAAGGAATGATTATTAATTGCATCATATTATATAAAATGAAACAGCTACCCTATCGGTAGCAGGTTTGATTCCCACAGCAGCCCCATTTTTTCAATTGTTCATTCTATTTACATTGTTTAAATTGAGCGATATATTACCATGTAATGACGGGTGATCATTTCAAATAAGTTTCTATATAACAAAATTTATAATAATTCATATATATTTTTTTTTTGAATAAAAATAAACAAATATGATAAAACTCATAAGTACTGATCAACATCCAAATGTTTTCAAGGAGACCTGGGCATTTTTTTTTTTTTTAAATCTTCGATACCCTATTTTAAAAACCTAATTAAAATTTGAAAAATTTTGTTCAAGTTTTTTCTTATTTTTTCTGGAAAGGAAAAGGATCAAATTTCTGTTTATAAAGAAGAAAAATAGATTTTAATCAATAGAAATGTACAATTCGGTTGTTCTTAAGTCAATGTTTACATTCATTGGTAAAAGACACCTTCTTTTTAAATTTTTTCACACATTTTAAAATTCTGAAATTCCTAAACTCTGTAATTGAAAAAATACAAAAGTATTATTCAAATGAAGCATTTTTCTCTATGAATAATTAGTTCTGTATTCACTCAGTTAAATTGTCTATAAACACCATGACCTCTGGTATGAGAAAAAATGAAAAAATTAATTTAAATTAAACTTGACTTTTAGAAATAAATAGTTGTAACGAACAGCAGTATTTTACTTTATCTAACTATATTTTAAAGTAAGAAAAATTGTACTGAGCACATAAAACTATTTTTCTTCAAAACACAACATAAACAGAATGTATTTCTGTTTGGACTCATCTTTGATGGGTATAAAAGTTATCACCATCTGGTAATTAAGAATAAAATAAACTCAATCATCAAATATATTAAGGTGTAAGTATAGAAGCTGTATTTATCACATGAAAAAAAAAAAAAAACTTTTTTGAGAAGTGTAATGAGAACTTTTTTTCAACTTCTTTTAAAAAAAAATGTTCTTTTTAAAATAAGTAGTTAAAATTTCATTAAAAACCAATGATTGTGATCTCTTTCACAGTGCAAAGATTTTGTTAATGCATATCAAGTATGTTTACTTCTTTTCAGCCAAAAATTGACTACAAAATGGCCTAATTACACATTACTCTGGCCCCTTTCCTTTCCAGCAAAAACAAGAAAACACCTGAGAAAAAGATTTTAAAAAAAACAAAAAAAAAACGGAACAATGTGCACATGGAGAGAGGTGTAAGGTTGGGCCTTTGTGCATAGGCTTGGACAGGGTGAGGTAGGCAGGAGTCCTCGGTGTTACTGTTATCCTACAGAAAATACATTGGGATTTCAGTTGGCTTTTTTGGCCTCTTCATCCATTTGAAAATATTGTGAACTGAATATTTCATAGACGTAGCTTTTTTTTCTCAAAAGTCTTTCTGTGAGGGTAGCTTCCCATTATTGATGAAAAAAAAACAAAAAAAAACTATGAATAATCAAGTTCGCAAATTTCAAGGGACTGCTGTGTTTCAGTATAATTCAGAGTTTCATTTTATAACCTCTAAAGGTAGAAGCTATATTGATAAAAAATACAAATAATGTATATTTTTTTTACAAAGGATAAAATATGTCATTTCTCATATACATCACATGCTTGAAGTGAAATCATAACAGGCAAGTACTATAAGACTACAACATAATTCGACTGACATCATAACCAAAAAAGGCATAACAATGATTTTTTAACTCTTGACTTTTGATATAACAAATGGTTCTAGACATATTCCTCATCCCAAAATGAGGGATATTGGGGACAGGGAGTTCAGAGGATTGAATGTGGGGTTTTTTGTGTTATGGATTTAGGTGCATTGCATAAGTGCATTTTTAACATAGCACATGCACATTTGACCCTCCAGAACACAAAATAAAAAACATTTTTAGACTGATTTTTCATCCTAAAATAAATAAAAATACCGAAATTATGAATTTTAGTTGATTAAAATTGGTTTTTTGGATTTATGCACACAGTGCATTGGATTTTGGTACTTGAAATCAAATTTTCAAAAATCTGAAAAAAAGATGTCACTGCATAATCAAATTGAGCAACTACATTCAAAATTTAGCATGTCTGTCAAAAATTGTGATCAGCAGCTTCCAGACAAATTTGTCAGACAATTAAATGTTTTTTTTTTACTCTGTAATGCTCACGTTTTAATGTGACTGACTGCACATGTTACACCTTAAAAATAAGAATTTTCCAAAACCAATAAAAATGCAACTGTGTCCTTGAAGAGGGTATCTACATTCCAAAAATGAAGTGTTGTCTGTAAGTTTTGAACACAAAATCTTCAGCATGACCAACTGTCCATTAGGTCATTTGGGGATGAAGGGGAAGGGCCGGGGAAAACATCCCTTGGTAAAAAAAATACCATGGACATTTGCCTAGGCTTTGGAAGTAGTCTCATAATTTTGCTCACCGCATGCTTGAAGTACCTCAAAAAGTGCATTTATCGCTGAAGAAAATGGAGAGTGTTTGCTTCTCTGTACTAGCCAGAAAAGGCTGGCTATTATTTTTGACTATTATTTTCTTTAATCTTAATCCAGTTGCTTTTAATTCAAAGCTTTACACAGGCTGTCAATCCACACCAGCGATTGATCAGCATGGATCAGAAATAAAGGATGAGCTCTCGATGAGAGGAAAGCTTAGATTAAAAGTAACCATTTCGTGAAACACAGAGGAAATGGCCTGACTCACAAATGGGGAAAAAGAGAGAGCATTTGGATACAATTGGACCTTTGACAGCAAAATACTTCATTTACCTTCTCTTTTTTGTCGAGAACCTTTTGCTGAGGTTGGTCTTTGTAACCTTCGAGGAGTAGGTTCCTGGGGGAAAAAAAAGAGATACTTGTAAAATTTTGAGAATTAATATAATGACAGTTTTTCTATTTAATGTTATCGTAGGCTAGTAAAAGTGGCACATGGTAGGCAGATTTTTTAGCACTACACTCTCCAACTGCTCTAACTTGACGAATAAAATCCAGGTGATTTCAAAAAATCATAATAGGTCTGTCTAGAAAGTAATGAGACTGGTTGTACAATTTGTGCTTTATAAATCAACTTTTTCCCCATTAAATAGTTCTCTTGGGAAGCCACACATTGATGGAGATGTTGTTCCCACTCCTGGAAACAGTAGTGGAAGTCTTCAATCAGCACTGCTTTCAGTCAGTCTTTCACAATCTATTGGATGTTCCCAAATGGTGACCAAGGATTTGGGTTTTGATTTGAGAACTAACAACCCAGATTTCCTCAAACATGTCATAGCAGATGATGAATCGTAGAATTTTTCAGTACGACCTCGAAACCAAGCATTGAAATGAGGAGTGGCAAAGAAACGACTCACCATGTCCAAAGAAAGCAAAAATCAATGCTCTTTTGTTTTTGCAAAAATCATGGTATAGTTCATAAGGAACATGTGCCTCAACTGTGAAGTCCTTGAAGGACTCAGAGAAAGGGTCATTTGTGTCTGGTCTGAATCACTGAGTTTTTTTGGCCATAAAGAATATTCCTATGGTAACACAGTCTCCTCACTTCCAATATCTGAGTGGTTATGACTATTTCAAGTTCCCAAAAATTAAATTCAAAATCCATGGTTATGATTTGGGAACTTTTGAGAACATCTGACGGGTTGTGACAAACCAACTGAAGGTTGTGTCAGTTGGAGACTTGCGGGAGTACGAATATCTTCAATGGTGCATGGCTTCTCAAGGGAACTATTTCAAAGGGGATAAAGTTGATTAGTAATTATGTTGAAAATGAATATTTTTTTTAGAAGCAGAAAAGAAAAACCAACACTTTTTTTTTTTTACACATAAAATACAATTACTGTAATACCCCAAAATAATAATGATAATAATAATAATAATAATAATAATCATGGACAAGATAACTCATCATAGCGAAGTCATCAGTCCAGTGCTAGATAACAGACTTGTATAGTCTTAATTTGTCCAGTCATGCATTAATGACAGTGTGTTTCTAAGAATTCTGAATGTTTACCTTATTTATTAAATAATTTTGCTATCCTCAAAACTAAAAATGGTTTCAACAGAAAGTTTAAAGCATGTGGTATAGAAATTAGATCTAATTGTGTTTGTGAAGTTTTTTTGTTTTTTTTTACACCATAAATTTCACCAACTGTTTCAGATATTTGTAAATCAAAAGCCAAATTGACACAGTGTTTTTCCAAACGTGGTTTTACAATGGAGAATTGAAAATATGAAAGTTGCCGGAGATAAACATTCAGAAAAATCAATATTGTACATTCAACAGAGATGTAGTAGTGTTATTGTACTATCATAGGACAAAAAACAAAAGCTGGACGCTTTCTCTGAACAAGGTTTACAGACTTGTTTTGTATTATAATTCAACAAGTTTATATTCTATATTGTTTTTAAGCAATTTTGCATTAAACTTTCAATTTCAATTAGAAAAGAGTAGAAAAACAAAAAGTACAAAACATAACATTCGATTTAACAAACTTTGATTTTAACAGACAACTGTTCACCCTTACTAGTCCATTAAATCTTATTTTTACAACCAATAAAAAAAATGATAATTTTTTAACCTCAATTTTCTCATCTGACTCTTTCTTCTCAATTGGAGGTTTTTCATTTTCTTTGGTGTCATCTTTCCTGGCCTAAAAGATAAAAACAAAAAGAGAGGAATAAGTCTATTGAATAGAAAGATCAAATAGCAGTGTAATCTATGATACAGCAGATATATTAAAAAATACATGGAAACATACATTCACTCTAATGGTTATGTATATAGTTAGATTAGAATTAAGTGAATGCAAACTCAATGCTGACACACCTGTATAAGTAAAATAAATCATTGAAGTGGGGGGTGTAATCACTTGAAAAAAATTTCCTCCAAAATTTGGAATGGGAACTTCTTTAAAATAATTTTCATCTCTTATTAAATAAGAAAGAAATTCAATTAATCCAATGGTTAGTTGATTATTGGTAGATTTTTCAAATTAGGGTGTTTTTCAAAAATAATTTTTTTAGTACAAATTATTACAATTATTTTTTGTTCAACAATAAATCAAATTTTCACACCACCACTTTTAAAAATATCTCCATCCAATAGAGCGCATGTAAATAGTTTTTACATTGGAAACTTTTCCAACCTTTATTCTTACAGATAGCACAAAGATTTTGATGATAAATTTGACTTATAAACAAGTTTTTTTTTTTTCTTTAGGCGTTGTGATTTCCCGCCAAAAT
>OY735231.1:28631725-28646725 GCA_963457665.1 Thysanoteuthis rhombus | reverse complement strand
TATATATATATGTTTGTGCTTATTTCATTCTGATAATTAAATACATTTATACAAAAAGAAATAAATGAATGAATTTTTCATCTAATATATATACAATACAGAAGTTGCAGTAATCATCTTCAGTCGGAATAAAAATTGGAGTGGAGTTTGACCCTGCAGCAGAATAGCAAAACATAGATAATCTAAAACCAGCAACAGTGGATAAACCGGTCTGTTGTGGGTAGAAGTGCTTAATTGACTCACTTCTTTTTCTGATCGTCTGCTTGAACTTTTGTCTCTGGGTTTATCTTTGTCTTTTTCTCTGTTTGGTTCATGACTTTTGTTTGTCTCCCTTGAACTGAGAACATGTTGAACAAAAGAATCGTTGTCTACCTGGAAAAAACAAAGAGAGAAAAACAACTACTTTCATTATTTACAAAATACTTTTTCAAATTTTCTTCATGATAATGAAGTTTTGATGGGACCATGCTTGAAAAAGACATATTCTCTTAATCAACATTAGATAAATTTAGATCATCTGGGATAGAAAATAAATTGATAGGGCTGTTTTGGGAGTTATCAGACAAAATATATAGAAGAATTCAGGAGAAATAAATAAATAAAATGTGCCCGTTCTATGTTTAGCCTCTTAGTACTATTGAACTTGAAAAAATTATCTAGCAAGTTTCATACACTTCTATAACTTAAATTAATCCATATTTTAATGTTGCATATTCATTTCTGAAGTAAATTGTTTACATAGAAGCATTTTTATCTAATAATGAAAAAATGATGATAATTTATATCTTTCAATGGTCCGTCCAAAAAATTGGCAAATCACACATTTCATGAAAGGTGAAGAATTCAACCCCCAATGTTTTACTGATAATTGATGTATGCAATGTATATAAATCTTGTCAGTTACTATACTATATAAACATGCTGATCAGCATCATTTCCATTCCTAATTAATACATCAATTAAGGAGGAAAATTATGACAGAGACAGCATCTGGGCTGATTGAGCCATTTAACAGTTGTAGACAAACGAATTGTAAGTTACAATAAAAGAGAGTGGGGATGAAAGAGATACCAATTAAAATTAATTATGATGACAGTGCTTCATAAAAGGAAAAAAAAATTAAAAACCATCATACAAAAAAAAAAAAAACAAGCGAAAAACCATTACCAAGAACCACCAAAACCATTACCAGCAACCCCCAACCATCATGAAAAAACAAAAACAAAAAAAAAAAAACAATTACCAACCCTGAAAAGAAAAAAAACAAAACAGCTATTTTTGCAACAAATACTAACCCCTTTATCAATCTGACTCGAACATATCATGAAACTAAACATTATAATAAAATCTGCAACACCCACTTATAATGCGGTTGAGTTTCTTTTATAATGGGGAGTGCCTGTAGTGAAAAAAATTGGAATAATAATTTAACTTACATCTTACAGGTAATAGTTGAAAAATTCCTTTTCATATCACTCGCAAATCTTCATACCGGCCACCCCTCCATTATATCGCGATGAGTTGAAACACAAATGGATGAAGGACCCCGAAATAATAATATAGCTTCAAAATAGCTGAATTGATCATAACTTAGTTGTAAGACAGTCGAGTTTCTTTATAGCAGGGAATGCCTGTAAAAATTTGGAATAATAGTTCGACTTTGGAAGAGATGAATTAAAGTAATCATTAATCTGAAATGATTGTCTTACCTGCTTATTGATAGCTTCAGCTAAGACTTGAAGGAATTCATTGGTTTTCTCTGGTTCATGACCAGCAACTACTTTGGATGGTTTCATAGATAATTGTCTTCCTGTGACTAAGGCTGAAAAACAAATACATAATTACATTTGAATAAAATTAAGCTTAAAAGACATTTCTGTTATTATATTTTTCAATACAGAGAGACATTAAATTGAAAATAAATGTAGTAAAAGATACAAAGGTGAAATTGTTTGAATCTTTTGACTTATTTACAAATGTTTTCATTCATTTTCCTTCGTCTATTTTTCCTACCTTCTATGGCAACTTTGCACCAAAATCCTAGATCCATAAGTATGAAAGAAACAAAAGAAAGAAAAAAAAAAAAAAAAAAGATCAAGAGACCATTTTCTTTTTCTTGCCAAACAGAAATTCAATCAGTGGTTTCAGTGGGAGATCAAATTTTATTTTAGATAAAAATAGTCAGCAAATATTAAAATACATTATTAAGTGTATATGATTATTTGGTTGAACAAAAATTTTGTTTTGCCTATTCATCTGATCCCCCAAGAGAACAGAATGGTACACAAGGTTGGTTTATTGTGGGTATACCACACACGCAAACATATAGGTAGGCAGGAACTTTAATCCACACAATGATTGACGCAAGGACATAAGGATACTGAACGAATCCTGAAACCCCTGGCCTTGACTACCCAGAGTGGTACCATAGCTCATGGGGTAAAACTCTGTTGTATCATTAGATGGCATTAGAAGTCTCAAATATTAACTAAGCCCATTCAAAAAGATTGCATTTGTTGCATTTTTTTTAAATATATTATAAGAAAGGTAAAAATACAATTCAAACACAAAAACAATTAATGTGGTTAATGGGAAGATACTGTGAATGACTGAACAAGTTAAAAGTGGTCTGTGAGGTTCCTTGCTGGACCATGTGAATCAAAACATTACTGAAGAATAATTAAAATTACATAACACAGGAAATAGCCAAATATTCACTAGATATTTCACTTTTGAATTACAAAACAAAACAGAAAATATGTTATATCAATTCTATTAGATAAAGTATGGTAAATCATTAATGATTTTTTATTTCTATTTACCTTCATCTTAATTGTTGCTTTTTATCACAGCTAAACTCCTGCTCGGCTTCCTTTAGCAGTGAGTAAACAATTTAACAAAGCAGTTCCGGGTGAGAAACAAACTCACAACCTTCTATGCAAGAGAGTTGCTCGCTTAATGCACAACTCCTCTTACCACTGAGCTACTGGAACTCAATGGCAAGTGTGATTCAAAAATCAAACCTTCAAACTCATCCTCTAATTGATTTCTGGTTGTTTATTTGTTAATTACTATAACACAATAAAAATGGCACACCATGGCCAATACTGATGAAATGCTCTAACTTAGAGAAAGAAGCAGTTTCCCATCCAATCATGCCACTGGTTTCCAAGTATATTTAATGAAGTATAAATTGACCAAGAAAAGTCTGTCCAAGGGACATAATTCCTATTTCATCAAGATAATAATTCTTTATGAGAAAATATAAGGAACAAACAAATAATTATATATATACATGTAACATAAATCTTATAAATAGTAAGTAATTTGGCACTGAATTTTTTCCATCCTGAAATGATTTAACAACAGCAACATCGAGGATTCTGTTCACCATAGATGTTTCCTATTTTCTCTATTTCTATAGTGAGTGCAATGAGAACTTTGACCAGAGAAGTTTGCTGAAACCTTCAGCCAGGCGTGTCATCAAAGTTTTCAAAACTGATAAGAGAAGTAAGTATATGCTAGCCTTTACTACCCCACAGAGAGGAAGTTGATAATTTAGGTTATTTTATTGAGCTATCTTCTTGTATTTCTTTCTACACTTCACTTTACACCAAGCAAATTCCCTTGAACATACTGAAGTAGGTATTAATGGATACTCACACACTATTTCAAGTGCCTTTTGAAGAAAAGCAATTTTGCTTTCTTTATCCTGCAAAATAGAAGAAAAAAAGGTAAATCAGAGGAATGCTAAAAAGAGAGTCATTCAAAGCAGCAAAAAGTTTTTAAAACTTGAGCAATCAATTTTGATCACTAATAGCATTGTCTAGATGAAGTGTGTTTCAGATTATCAATCCAGCCAGGTGCCTAAAAGGGAGATAATCTGTGGTTATCTCAAAGACTTACCCAACACAGGCATTGGAATAGCATGAAATTTGGAAATTGAGTGAGTCTGGAGGCAGAGATTCAACAAGCTTTTTGAAGAACGCTTGCCTTCAGAAGCTGGTATTGAACTTATGCCTTCAGATTCACTTGATGCACAAATTCAACACTTTCGATGCCTTTGTTGGGTAAGTCTCTTAGATGAAGCACAGATTATCTCTCCTTCTGGTCAAATCTGGCAACCCTGGATCCGACCTTCACCTTCCAGAAAGAGTCTTGCACCTATATAATAGTATTTCTATTTCTAGTATTTCTACAAGGGATTTTTCTCAATCAACCTAAAAGTAAAGGGCCTGGACAATGCCTGGTGCTTATTATGCTACAGTATTTTTTTTGTTTTTATCTTTTTTTTGATGGGTTATCAGGAGAATACACATACCAAAATGCTCCTACGATGTAAAATCTTTCCTTTACAATATTTGGAAAAGTTACAATAATTGTTTCAGCTATCAGAAGAGGGATGTATTTTATGAAACAGAAAATAGTAAACATTGTTTATTAACACACTCATTTAAGTTTTTATAAACCAGTAGTGACTGTTGGCTTTCACCAGAGCAAGTCTCAATAGTCCAAGACTCTCCAGAGTATTTTAGCTGATTTCATTAGCACTATCATCTGGGTGGCCTTGCTTCTTCCCCAGATTCCCAGTTCTTCCAACCTCTTTGCTAAGGAGCTTAGGGCCATTCCCTGGGCTGCAATCATTATTATTACTACTTCTACCTTCATGTTCAACAGTTTTCTCAGAGCTCTAGCAGAGTAAAGATTCTTACCTAACTTTTTACATTCTTTTGATTTCATCCTGTGATCAGCAGGAGCAGCAAAATACACTGACTTCTTTTTTTTCTTGTTCACAACAACTAGATCTAGTCTTTCATCCTTGATTGGGTGATCCATTAAAAACAAGTTCTGGTTACTGCATACATCATTGGTCTGTATGGTCAAGATACAGTCACTTGCACAGTTCCTAGTGGATCACCCTTCAAACCCAGTCATGTCTGCTCCAGTACTCCTTATGTTTGTTGACGTTTTATTCTATCAAGTTAATCACCCTGTAGTGACTAATAACTTTTATACAATTTTGATTGTATTTTAAGCAACAAAACTCATACAACCTAAAAATTGAAGTTAGTACTCTGAGGATCATTGTTAAGAGTGGTGGTCTGCCCTTCTTGCAACATGTCCAGCCCATTGCCATTTGAGTTTTGTGACTGTTTCTATGATATATCAGGCCCTTGTTTTTTCTCTCAATATACTGCACTGTCTTATGATCTCTCCATGTGAGGTTGAGCATGATTCTCTTGTGTGCACGTTGTATGGTTTTTAGCTTGTGGGTTAGTCTCTTGGTTAAGTTCCATGTTTCAGCAAATCTGGGTACTGCCTAATTGTCAGTATTTGTAAATCAAATCAATAGAAAAATTAAACAGGATTCCGATACTAAAAGTTGCCTGCTTGGTGCCAGTCTAAATAAAAGTTTCTTACAAGAAGCATTTACTGTTTCAAAGTTATGAGCTTAATAAATAGAAAACATGACATTCTATTCATGTGAAATTATAATCCTTTATAGATACAATTTTTTCTGGAGTCTGATAACAAAGACAGCAGACATCATTTTTTAAGCTCTAAAAGAACAACAGTTTATAATGGACTGAGTTGCCAGACCAAGATCACTCCATCTCTCCAAAACATCACAGGCCAGCATGACAAGGTAAAACCCATCACTCCTTATGTCATACATTTACAACAACAGACCCTCGGGAAGGCCTATGTCCAACAATAGACTTTTAAAAACAGATTGTAATGATGATAATTGTAGGTGAAACCTATGAAATCAACCCCAATAGGGATTTGAACCTCCAGTAAAAGTAATCAATTTCAGGGCATTTCATGATAATATGACATTACTGATAATAATCAGCCTTTAAAAGTCTATAGTTAGATGTAGGCCTTCCCAAAAAGTCTGCTAGATTGTTTTTTTTTCATTCCTGGGCTTCTAGGCACAAAAACATTTCAAACTCATGAAAGTCATCATTCCATCTTATCTTTTGCCAACCATAATTTCACTTACAATCTTCAGTGGTTCTCAACCAAAGGGAGATTCCTCCTGGGGCGGTATTTCAAAATCCAAGGAAGGGTTTATTCCATTCCAAAGTAAATGAGCCTCGGGTGCTTGCTTAAATAGTCATGTACCTGACTGACCTATTTTTACTAATGCAATCGGCCAAATGAAATACATTGATAACACTTAAGCAGGAAATAAGAGGGTGGTAATAAAAAAAATGGGATATTCCTGTTGCCATAGAGAACACAGATTTTTAGATAATTTTCTCCATACTTGAACCTTCAGTACGGGGGTGATGACACTCAAAAGATCAGAAGGGAGAATTGGTTGAAAAAGATTGAGAAAAACAGAAATTTAGAGTGATCCATATCATACCAGCTTTTTTCTTCAGATTTATAAATGTAATAAGAACTTTAACTAACCTTTACATTATCAGAATTCTGTTCTTCAGGGGAATATAATCCTTGCATAAAACCAGTTGTATTAATCACCTGTAAATGGAAAATTAGTTTTTTTTCACAATCAAGGAAACAATTATTTTAAAATATTCATCCATCACATGATTAAAAAAAAAAAAAGCTTCATTCCATTCTTCAGAAAAATGTTTTCAGATAACATGTTAATTGAGTATCAGTATTTTTCAAGGATATAATAGTATCTTGCACAATTTTTTCAATCATTTGGTTAAGTATAATACTTATCAATAGAGAAAAATCATTTACGAAACCACTCTTTTGGTATTGATTCTTTTGAACCAGTTTCCTTATCTTTGTTTTCTTCATCACCACATTTCAGCTTCTGTATCCTCTCTGAATTTCACAGACAAAGTATTGTTACTATTATACATTGATTCATTAGAAGATTTTAGCCACTAACCCCCAGTAATAGACCTCATCCTGAAGTAGTTTGTCAGGTGAGGTGTAAGGTGATCAGGTAGGTTGAGCCATTTTGAATTCTTACCGAATACTGTCAACCAAAATTGTCTACATAAGTTTCTTCATTGATTCTGGCTGATATTTAAAAGACAAATTAAACGGCACCAGTTTTGCACATCAAACCCAAAGGGTTCTGCAGATACAACCTTCTGAACTTTACCAAAAATGTGAGTTTTTAAAGGTTATAACCAAATCAATATCTCAGTTGTTTTAATGCCTAGAAAGCTTATTTATGTACCATATTAAAGCATTCAGTCAGATCTAAAACTTTTATTCTGAATTTTTACCTTGGAGTCAAATAAAAAATGCTGACTTCGAATTCGATCTTTCCTACATCATTCAGCACGTAGTCCAATTTTTTTTTCTAAATTTGACAAATGATTGGTCTGACCTTTGGCACGATATTTACCAAATCTTATGGTGGAGAGCAAATGGGAACTTGTGCTACAAAGATTTTAATAAACTATGGTGTTATACTAAATTCACAAAAAGGTCAATTTTTACACATAAAAATGAATTTTCAAATGGAATCTTATGTTATACAGAAATTTAGGAGGTTTGGTTACCATGCATTAGGCCAATTGATCTCATCAATAAAGAATTTTCCTTCTTCTATCATCAAAGTTGGTTTTACTTCTATGAACTTCTTGGCTTCCCAATTACCTAAGGGGCCACTCCTGATAGATCAGCAGATTAAGCTACAGTCACCCTAAGATGACAAGCCTTTGGCAGAGCAAGCTCAACCTTCAAGAACAAGACGATCCTATTAATCCTAAAAAGAACGGAAAACAACAAATGCATACTCCCAATAATCACTTACGGAGCCAAAACATGGAACAGACCAGTAAATTGAGAACCATACAACGTGCACATGAAAGAATTATGCTCAACCTCACATGGAGAGACCACAAGACAACACTATACATCCAGGAGAAGACAGGAGTCAGGGACATCATAGAATCCATTTAAAAACTCAAATGGCAATGGGCTGACCATGTCACAAGAATGGTAGATAACTGATGGACATCATGACTCACAACATGGATCCCCAGAGATCACAAGCAAAACTGAGGCCGGCAGAGCATTGGATGGAGAGACAAGCAAGACAAATTTAGAAAGTTCTGGCTCCGCAACGCCCACAATAGAGAAGTGTGGCTAATCCTGGGGAAGGTCTATATCCAGCAACGGAAGTTAAGAGATTGATGATGATGACAAACCACCCACCTTTCACTGGTATGTTTTTGCTGTATTCTTGTTGTATTATATTATGAAGTAGCACCATCGGAAAAGCATATACTTTTCCAATGGTGCTGCTCCACAATATAAAAATTACAAGTGTTTTAATAATTTGTGCAACCATAAAGCTGACTTTATAAAAGGCACACATGAAATAAGACTGTATGATGGGTTAGGTGGGACAGTAAAGAGAGTAGCAGCTAGAGCAATCCTACTGCAACCCTAGAATCAACAGATCTTCACACCAAGACAGGTGTTTGATTATGCACGGGATAATATTTCAGGCATAAATGTTTTAAATTCATCAACAGATGAATTAACAAAAGAAGCAAACAACCTGAAAGAGAGATTCAACAATGCCTCTACAATTATAGGAACACAAAAACTACATTGTTTAATTCCTGTGTTTCACGGAGAGGTAAAAGTGAAAACCGTATCAATTCAGAGTCAAGGAAAAAGTTAAAAGCAAAGGACGGTTTGAAAACATTAAGGGATTTATCACAGCTATCCATAACAGAAATCGGTGGTCAGGATATGTGCTGGTAAAATATCTAGATAATTGAGAAGTGGAATCAATATATTTTATAACAAAAATGGCCTTCTCCATCTTCTTGTTATCCATCAAGATATATTAATTCATTATTCTGACAAGTGTATATCATTTTTACGACTTACAGATCACTGACTGTGCATTTGCTTAATGATTGGTCAATTCTGAATTTCCCCTGAAACAAAGGAAGACAACTCAAAGGTTTATGTTTCATAGTTTATTACTTACAGAAACACTGGTTGACTTTTTTTCCTTGAAATTAGCGCAATGGGGGGAGGGTAACAATTCAAAAAAAAAAAAAAAGCATCTTTAGAAAAATTTGTTGATGTAATAATCATTTATGATAAAATTTAGTATTTACAACATATTTTGTGTTCAAAATTTAGGAAGAAATTTTTTTTCCAAATACAATTGTATGCTCATTTCTTATTTGATTATTGTACATGAAAATAGTTTTTTTCTTGATAAATCTAATACATATGTATTGTAAATATCAAATCTTATCGCAAATAAATAGTACTTTTATAATAGATGCTTTTTTTTCATAAATCCTAAACATGTCCTCATTGCACAGATTTTAGATAAAAAAAAGAAAGTCAACTGATATTTTGTTAATAGTGAACTACGAAATAAAGCCCCTAGAATTGTCTAATAAATATTCAAAAATCGAGATGCTTCTAGAATTTGAAAAAGGAAAAAAAAAAGAGAAAAAAATTTGTTAAAATGAATTTTTCTAGATTGAAATAATGACTTGATTACCAGAAAAACTTATCAGTTAAGTGATTGGGACCAGAGCGTAATTAAGAGATTTTGTGCCTCTAAAGCAGAAATGTGACATACGAATGCTTCTGCTAAAATTCTGTTAATGGCACTGATTTTGCACATTACTTTTAAGTGAAATTTTGAATCAATCAACCAGCAAAGAAGTGAATGAGACCTTTTGCATCCAATGTTGATTTATTCGTTAAAGATAGTTTAGATCAATTCAAACAATAGTCTGAAAAAGAAACAAACACTTTAAATACTTCAAAACATAATTCAGTTTTGTCATTTTCTAGACAAACCTAAACAGATTATTCAAAAGGGTACAACTCATACAGGGACTTCAAGTCACCTCCCAACCACTACATCACAGTCTTCTATGCTTTGCACCTGCAAGCTGTGGCGCAGTTAGTAAGTATAAGATTTTGCCTCAAGTCCTGTCAAATAAAATATAGTTATCTTTGATTTAGATCTCTGTATACCCTTATCACTCGTTGTTTTGAGCAGGTGTGTCTTGTTACTGAGTTACCATACTTTTTTTTTTCACAGAAGGAAAATTCTTCTTTCATGAAACTGATTGGCATAATCATGGTAACCAAACTTCCTTTCCATATAGAATGAGATATTCCAATTAAAAATAGGGAATTTAGTATAACAGCAAAGCTCATTGAGATTCTCATTTTATATTCCCATTTGTTCTCAACCATGAAATTTCATACTTATCATGCCAAAGACCAGACCAAGAGTCAAATTTAGAAAAAAGAATTGGTCAACATGTCAAATGACCTAAAAAAAAGCTCTATGGTCAACTTTTTTTGTTTGACTTCTGAGGTAAAAATGCATATAATAAAAGTTTTAGATCTTCTTGTATATATATATATATATATATATATATATATATATACATATATATATATGTATGAGCTTTCTAGGACTAAAAACAACTGAGATATTGATTTTTAAACTTTATCATTACCTTCAAAAGTTAGGCAAAGTTCAGATGGTCATATCTGTGGAACCTTTTGAGTTAGAAATGTGAGACAATTGCCATTCAATCGGTTAGATCTAACCGTGAGCTAAATTTGAACAAAATGTTGGCCATGGTATTTTTGCCTAGAAAATTTGTTGACTTGACATGGAATGACCCATGTGCATGGGCCACTAATGGGGCTAGAGGATTGAAAATTCAATTGTTTACTCCTCCTTATGTCTAAAAGAACATTTTTTTTCAAAACTTACCCAATAATTATTGGGTTGGGGGACGTGAATTTACAATGTAAGTTTATGTTAAATTGATTTGTGTCTGACTGCATTCATGTTTGTTCTGGACTTTTTAGTGATCTATGCCCAACAAAAAGGTGAGACTAGAAATGTTATTCATTGATCACCCTCAAAAGATGTCGGTCATGTGATGGTTTCTATTGGATAACTAACCAGATATGTTTCTCTGTTACAGTTGAACATTCTGCTTCTGATGCATGTTATGATAGCAAAGGCTGAAGTTTATTGATGGTAGCTATTTTCTTGATATATAAAAAAAACAATAGAAGTATAGATGTGAACACACACACATGAATCTGAACACACTTATGTATACATACACACGTATATACAAGGATGTATCACTAAGTTAGCATTCTGAAATTTTCACTGTAATGTTTAATCTATGTGGTTAATATTCACCACTGATTAAGGTACATTGACAAGGAATATCATATTGGAAAATGAATATTTGTTGAATAAAATAAACACTTTTTTCATCATTAGTTTGTGGACTTATTGATGTACCTTAGGTACATATATATATATATATATATATATATATATATATATATATATATATATATATTGCCGATAGGTAAAGCCAGTCAATAGTTGATTTTGTAATGATGATAAACATTACAGTGTTTTCCTGACAACTTAAACAAACACAGACAGTTCAGTTTAGAGTTAAGGTAATTTATTGCTCTTACTAAGAAAGGAAAAGTTGATACTATAAACAAATTAACCAATCTGGAGAGTTATTTCAAAATCAACTCAGTACCATCTGACTTTATCTTTCAAAAAAAAATTCTTTTTTAATGACTTTACAACAAATTATTTGTTTACAGTAATGGTTAGGTAACAGTTATTTCTTTTGATAAGAAAAAAAAAGTGAAGTACGTACCAGAATTTACAATTTGAAAGAAAAGAAAAGAAAAAGTGTATGTATCAATAAGAATCCCCAAAGACTTATCAACAAGACCTCAAGAAGCATTTTAGAATCACTTTGATCCCTCTGTCCCAAATTAAGTATCCAAACTAATTTTGATTTTCTGTCTTGGGTACAGATTTTAGAAAAATAGTGCAGTCCCCCCTACAGAGCGAGATGAGCTTTATTTTCGCATCTCATACTCCAACATTACCAAAATCCTTCTTGTATCACGATAGGGTTAGGGGCCAAATGAGCGTAAAAATCTTCTGTTGCGCAAATTTCATTTCAGAGATAAAAGTATGCGTGCACTCGAATCAATACTCTTCCAATAAAAAGTAAGTGAGCTAGAAACAAAATTAGAAATCTTTTGTGCGCACACAGCTTAGAAGGTACAGTGGATAGGGGTAGGGTTTGTTAATTCGGGACCACAGTCAGTAGGGGAAACGAAGCAATACAATTAGTTCTGATGGAAGGACCGCACTACTTGACTTCTTACCAGTCTTGAATTATTCATCAACTATTGTCTAAGAGATGAAAAGGCCAGATTGATTTGTGTTAACAATGTTGGCATTAAAAGGTCGCATACCTTATTTTTCTCATCTTTTATAAGTATATATAATCCGAAATAATCTCAAGTCCTTTATCTTTGTATCATAAAATTAATTGAATTGAAAATAAAAGATTAAATCCTAAACAACTGGGGGTGAATGCTTCAGAATGAGGTAAAAAAAAAAAAAAAAAAAACAACTTTGACGCAATGTTGCTGATGTTGGAAGAGTGGTCCCAGTAATAAATTGTGAAGTTTCACACCCTCGCATACTCGATGTTTAAAACAGTACAGAAAAAAAATAATAAAAGAAAAACAGAAGTACATAATTATGTTGTTATTGCATTGAAAAAAAATCAAATTGTTATTCGTTGTTTTTATTCGTTCGCTGTTTTTAACATCGAGTGAACAAGGTTATGAAACTTCACAATCGGGACCACTTTCCTTATTGTGCCAAAACTTTGAAAAGTTTTAGAATGCGCTCGGGACAATAATGACGTACATTTGTTAAAAGCCGAGTATGGATCAAAATTACCAACACTACCAAATATAATACTTAAAAAACTGAAAAGAAATTTAATAACATGAAAATATTAGTTTTTGTTATTTTTCTTGAAAAGAAATATAGTATTTCTAAAGTTAGTAAGGTCTACAAACATTTATGTTCGTATGTAGACTGTACTTTTATTATTCAAAAAAAATTCTACATGCAAAATCAGCGTTCTTTATAAATTCAAATAACATTTAAATAAGTAAGTAAAAAAATTAAGTAAACAAACTTACAGAAGTAATGATATCGTGAAGGAACCTAAAAGGGGGTTTTGCCAACAACTTGTCTGTAAGGGGAGGTCGTTTGATAATCTTGCCGAGGGTCTCCTGAGTTTTTCTGCTTACTTTAGGGTCCATGATGGCTTGTACAGATAAGGCTTAAAGCTTAAGGAAAGAGAGGGAGAGAAACAGGGAAAAATGAATCCCGATTTCGTGTCTGTCTCTTCTGATCTCCCAAAATATCCTGTTTTTTGTCAGTTGTTAGGACAACATCAACAAGAGACTCCAGCCATGTTTACGTCGTCTCCAGGTTGAAAATATCTAGACCAACATGCATCTAGGCGCAAGCGCACAGAGGTACTTCCGCTTACTAAACCGCGTCATTCCGTTGCTAAGGCCCCGGGGAGGGTGGGGGACCGCACTTGTCAGAGTTAAGCCTCCTCCATATTCTTTATGCTATCATTTATTGTTAAAACAATCGATCCTGTCATTAATTTTATAGAAGTGGCAGACAACACAGCCTGTCATAGGAGATGGACACTGACAACTCTCACTGGCCCTGAGAAATGCAATGAAAGATCCGGCAGGGTGTCTCCACGATCTACTAGGTCGGTAGTTTTGAAAATGAGGTGTTTGGACACAGGAGTCTGTCTAATGATGTTTAGGTCCACACAGCAGTCATCCATTGCACCTTTATTATGGTACACAGACCTGTGAATTCAAATAAATGTAATCTATTTAGAATAAATATGATTTTTAATAGTCAAAAATTGTTTTTTTTATTGTAGTTCATTAATTACAGACGAATAACTGAAAGTAACCAAAATGGATATGCCAGAATAATTCCTTTATAGAAGGGGTCCTTGAGTTTTCAGAGTTTCAAAATCACTGTACTAGGTTATGGGATAAATTGATGTGTGTAGTTGTGAAGTTATTTTTTTCTTTGAATATTGAAAAATTTAATAAATACCAGGCACAGATCCAGGGAGAGGGAGTTTCAGGGGTTCCGGCCCTGCTTGGACATCTCGCAATTAAAGATTTTGATTTTTGGATTTCATAAATGAAAAAACCCAAATAATCCCAAGTTATCATGAATTAATCTTACAAAACAAAAATTTATTATTCAGGCTTTTCATCTAAAAGTAAAATGTCTTCTATCTTATACTTTGTATATTTTTCATTTATTTATTGCGTGGTAAATTTCTTTGATTGGAATCTTTTATTTTACTCTCTTGTTAATTCAAAGGCTTAAAAGCTACAACACAAATATAAGTGGAAAGTGCCAGATGATATATCATTTTATTGGTTTTGATGTTTGAAATTTGCTTCCCTTTTTCTCATATTTATTTGTATAAATAATTGTTTTCATTTGGAACTCCCCACACACTCAAAATCTAGGATCTACACCTGCCTATTATTTATAAGGAGTGTGTATCACTCTGAAGGCTTTATGCAATCGATCCATTTGGTAATATTCAGGAAGTGGTTAATAGCACATTCACAACCTGTTGCATTTGGAGAGGAGTCGGCCATAGCCAAGTAGCACCATCCTCATGGCCTCTACAAATGCTGTGTAAGACCCAACAAGGTACTCCCACACCCCATGATCAACAAGGTACTCCCACACCCCATGATCAACAAGGTACTCCCACACCCCATGATCAACAAGGTACTCCCACACCCTATGATCAACAAGGTACTCCCACATCCTATGATGTCATGAGATAATTAGATTGGACATAGTTATGAAGTTTTTTTCATAGAGAGGGTGTTATTTTTTCAACCGAAACTGCTGTCATAGTTTTTAATTCTGTTTTCAAATTACTGGCTATCTATGTGCGTGTCATGTAAGCAGGCTGTACCAGTGGAGCAAGTCAGCTGCAAATTCAGATATTAGCTCATTATTATGAAAAAAAAGTTGTTTTTTTTTCAAAATCTCCCCCAAGCATTTTTTTTCAAAGGGAGGGTTCAATTTACAGAGTAAGTTTATGCTAAACTGGTTCATCA
>OY735231.1:28589225-28626725 GCA_963457665.1 Thysanoteuthis rhombus | reverse complement strand
ATGTGGAACTAGAGCCCACTATCAGGAGCTATACCTTGTGGGTAAAATATGTTATAAGAGCTACTGGAGGCCTGCTGCTGTATGAGAGAAAGTCCAGTTAGGTATCAAGTCTTTGGTTAAGCAGCAGTAGTTGGTCTTGGAGAGGGCAGAGTGTGTCAGGGTAGGAGGGAAGTGATGTGGAGTTAGATTTTTTGGGTATGTCAGGGATAGCGTAAATGGAGGGGTGGTGAGGTCAAGGAGCTACATAGGTATCAACCTTACAAGTTATCAAGAATGTGTTACTGAACAACCATAGCTGTCAAATATGTGCATGTGTTTGTTAACTAGTACGTTCCAATGCTCCTGGCTATGCTACTTTGTCTACAGACTTAAGAATTGGCATCAGTACTCCCCAAGACCCCTTCTAAAAATGTTCATTTTTTACATTAGGAAAAAAAAAGCTATTTTGACCTTTTTTTGCGCCTTATTCTGAAAGATTTATTAATAGCATACAGATTCTCCAGAATCTAGATATTTCTAGATGTTTTTTTACTTTATTTTAAATATTTTCGAATGTCATAAATAGAATTTATTCTGGCCACATTTACTCTTTGATGAATTTTCTTTAAATGACTTCAAATTTTATCATTTTATCATTTATTATTTATATTGCGTCCCCCACCTTACCTATTGGCACAGCTCAACCAAATTTGGCTCAAATTTGGCATGTCAAGGGACCTAGGGGCATGTTTTGGAAAACTTTTTTTAAATAATTCCAGGGGAATGTTTTGTTTACAATGTAACTATGATGCAAAATTGAACTCTTACTTTCTGTTCAATATACATATATACAAATACTTATATAGCTAGTATCATCATCAGCATTTAAGTACCCATCATTGGACAGAGACATTCTTCAAGATTTACTAGTCATAGGGAGCCAAAACTTTCTGAACTTGTCTAGTTCATCCTGCCATCTTATATTTTGCAAGCCAGTTTTACTTATGATCTCTGGGGATCCACATTGTGAGCTGTGATGTCCAGCAGTTGTCTGGCATTCTTGCAACATAACCAATTTTGGGCTATTTGTGTTTTCCAATGGAATCTATGCCCTTTGACTCCTGTTTTTTCTATGATATACTGTACTGTCTTGTGATCTCTCTATATGATGTTAAGCATGTTTCTCCCCTGTGCATGTTACATGGTTCTCAGTTTAAGGGTCAATCTTTTGATTAGGCTCCATGTTTCAACTCCATAAGTGACTATCAGGCAGGTGCATTAGTTGTCTACCCTTCTTTTCAAGACTTATGGAGTTTTCTTATTCTTGAAGGTTGAGCTTGCTTACCAAACGCTTGAGTGATTCTTCCTTTGATTTCTTCTTCTTTTAAGGATTTCATAGAAATTCATTGCTCGAGGTAAATGGAGGGGTCTACTTTCTTCAGCTCTGCATTTTCAATGTTGATCATTGAATCTTTGTCCTCAACATGTTTATTGTACATGATATTTGTTTCACTCAAGTTCATGAGAAGATCAACTTTCTTGCTTTCTTCATTCAGTTCATCTAGCATTGTTTGGAGATCATGAATTATCCCTGCAAAAAGGATGATGCTGTCAGCAAATCTGAGATATTCACTCTCTATTTTGATTCCTTCATTTTTCCAGTCTAGGTTTTGGAAGACCATCTCAAGGCAGGCTGTGAAGATTTGGGGGAACTGGTATCACCTTGTCTTATTCCTTTTTGGAGCTGAAAGTGTTCAGAGTTTTCATGTAGCCTGATTAAAGAATTGTTGTATCAGTAGATATGCTGCAATACTCTGATATATAAGGGGTCTACACTTTGTTGCATGATAGCATAAATGACTTTGGGGCTTTCAGCTGAGTCGGAAACCTTCTTGAAATCAACAAATACTACAGTGATTATACATATATCTATATATGTAATAGCATCATGATTGCAGCGTTCCAATCTTCTGGGGCTTTACTATTTGAGGCATAAGTTGAATAGTTTGGTTAGTCACCTAGTGGTGACTTTATCAACTCTTTCGAGTAAGTTGATGGTGATTATATCTGGTCCAAATGCCTTTCCTTTCTTTTGTTTGTTTGATGGCTTGCTTCACTTCCCATTAAGTTACTTTTGGGAACTCTTCGAACTGGTTATCTCGTTCATTGTTCTGTGTCTCTTATTTGGAGTAATATAAACCCGTTTTTTTAAATAGATGATTTTGAGTACTGATTCAGTATCTTTAAATGAAATAACTTTTCCCTTAATCTCTGGAGGCCCTCCAGCTGGCAGGGAACGCTGGGCAGCAGTCTGTAAAGCCTATGCTTTAATCTGGTATTGCTCCAATGTAGACCTTGCCAGCTATCAACAGGTCTGTAATGGATATAGAATCTCCTTTAAAATCTTTTTTCATGAAGCAAAGGCATGATAAATCATTAGACTGTTTTAATTCTGTTTAATTAATTCTTTTTCCCATTTGAATTTGGAAAGTCTTACCATCTCAGACACATGATACATGCCACCTAGCACTTGGTGTTCTGGGCAATTACATGTGTTTCAGGTGCCTAGGGCCAGCCAAGCATAGATATTATCTCATAAAACCAGAAGGTTTTAACACAGCATATGTTAAATAAGCATTAGATTTGCTATGAACATATTATCTTTAAGAAATGCTTTTTGTATTCATCATTATGCTACTTCTCTCCTGCTCTGATAATATTCCTAAGGAAAGTCATAAATTCTGAAGAAAGAAAAAAAAAACTTCAGTTATGACATCCATAATTGGAGTAATTATCCTCATTGACAGCTTCATCTTATAACAAAAGAACAACGGATTTCACAGCATAAAGTTTCCTGTAAAAGAATACTCTCTGGGAAAACGAGACAGGATAATAGGATTCGCATAAAGGAAAAATTACTCATTCATAAAATTGCAATTCGATTTATGCCTTGAGATGTTTTAATCAAAGAAAAAAGAAAAAAAATTATCTGATTGGAATCCTCTTGACTGAAAGTAATTTTTAAAAAAATAACCAACACAATGCAAAATTCATTTTGTTTCTACACCATTGACCTAAGAAGAGAAAGGGCTTTACTTAAGCTGCAAAAATCAATAAGATATTTTGTCTGAATTTAGATGAGGTGTTGTTAATATTATTTATTGATTCTTTTGGACCAATTTCTTTGTTTTTGTTGCCTTTATCCAGTGGGGCGCTAGGTCTGAGATGTTTTTTAGATTATTTTAGATTATTTTTTTCAGATTTTCCAGGTTCTCTCAGATATATTGCGACCACAGAGCTCTGGAGTCAACCTCCCCTCCCTCTGCACAGTTGCGACATCTTCAGGTCCCACATGTCACTTCTGCTTTATCACAACATTTCTTTTGCTGTACCCTCTGGCCTTCTTCCTGTCTGAATTTCTTAGATAAGACATTCTTGCTATTATACATTGATTCTTTTGAACCAGTCTCTGTATCTTTGTTTTCCTTATCACAACATTTTGAACACAGTACTCTCCAGCCTTCTTTCTGCATAAATTTCTGAATTGAAGTACTATTACTATTATACATAGATTGTATCAGACTAGTTCCTTTGTCTTTGTTTATCGCAACAGGTTGAGGAAGGATGTTTTCACAACATTTTAAGGAAGGGAACTGCAAAAAGTTACAAAAATGATTTTCTGCCTGTTTTCTTTTTCTGGATTAAAAAATCAGTTTTCTTCGCTCTTATTGCCATTATCGGTGACCGTCACTCATATCTCATTTTTATGACTTATATCTTCTATTGCCCCCATCTTTGCTACTGAAGGGGCCATCGGTGGTATATGAATTGTATATTGTTGTGTCTCACTGATTAGGTCTCATTGCCATGTTTATAGAGCATCCAATGAGAAATTCAGATTAACCGGTTTACAAGACTAATCCAATCCGTTGCTTGATAGCATGTGTTTAACAGTACTCACTGGTCTTGTGCTGTAGAAAACATGTGTGAACGTCATCCCCTTACTTTTGGGATGGGGTAGGAGAAACGGTGTACCTTCACTATGTATTTTCTACTGAAATTGCCAATTTGAACAATTCTCTGATAGGAAAAATTAGCCAGTATATGCCCTAATACTCAAGCCAACATTTTCGAAAATGTTTAGGTGTCAAAAAATCTTGTTGCACCCCCCCACCTTCGGTGAAATCGGTCTTCTTTGTTCTTATTGTCATATTGGTAACTATCACACATATCTCGTTTTATAAAGAAAATTGTGCCCACTCTCCACCTCCAGCCCTGCTTTCTTTCACTTTTTTCTAGTAGTACTCAATTAGTAAGTAAATTTGAATAATTTTTCAACGGAAATTTTGAAATTTGATTTTGTTATTATCTCATGAATTTTCAGGCCAACATTTGTATCTTTGCTGCTTATAATAAAAATATTAAGCTGTAAAAATTTTTAACCTCTTAAAATTCAAAGGAAAAGAGTAAATTTAAAAAATAGTGCAATAAAATCCAGATTTGACCGAAGAAATAGGATCGTAGAATAGATAAACATTACCGCCCAACAACACATCGAACGTGAATCGAAAAGAATCTATTTGGTCACAAAAGATTCAATAGCTGTTGAACTTTTCATATGAAGATTTACATCTGTGATTGGCTCAAAGACGCTTTTTGGCTCAAGGTGCCTTTTTAAATAAGTACATCAAGTTTCAAATTTTATTAAAATGAAGAATGCTAAGTACATATTTTGTAGCTGTTGCTCTTTCCCTACGGAAATTAATGGAATTGACTCAAATGATTCTTTTGGCTCAAGATGACTTCCTAAGTAGATCAGATTTCAAATTTCATTTGAATGATGAATACTAAAACCTATAAACTTGGCAACAATTGATCAGTTTGTAACTTGATAACATTCAATTGAATGACCAGTGAATATTATTAGCAGCAGACACTTTTGCCAGTTTTGGTCAAAAGGGGAGATAATCTGAGCTCTATCTCAGAGACTTGACTAACAGGCATTGGAATAGTGTCAAATTTCAAAATTGGAGGCAGAGCTTCAATATCAGTCTCTTGAGATGTGTCTGCCTAAAGAGGCTGATATTGAACAACAAAGATTTAAACAAAAACAGAATAATACTATTACTCAAATGTCATACATATTTGTTGTATAATCAGACTGGACAACAAATAAACAATTCAATTACTTTATTATTCAAGTAAAAATGTATTTGTTTTGATATTTATGAGAATTTCCTGAAATTTAGAGCTGTATGTCCCAAGAATTAATCTGTTCTTTTTGAAGCAAAAAATTACATCCCTGTTTTCCTGAAATGAAATCAACAGGGGAAAATTTATGGCCCTTGCACCAATTAAAAAAAGTAAATATAATTCTAAGGAATTGTTCGGAGAGAAAATGTTATCAAGACAAGATTCAGTAAAATGGAAAAAGTAGCCTTTATAGTAAAAGACCGAAATGAGAATACATCATGAGGAAATGCAGGTACCAAAGTTTCAGTTCTGATAGAAAGTTCTTGGATGGATCTAGTTGCTGAGGAAATGAAACCTAAGGATGCTGACAGAGAAAATAAATGTTCTCAATTCATTTCTATATTATCTTTGTTTGTATATTATCAAGGATGTAATTCTAAAACCAGATTTCTACCAGCATCAGCAGTAGCAGTCTGGCAGCCCTAGTAGGGTCAAAATAACCAGGACGAATCAGCCTACTCATCTGCTTACTAGAATATCTAAATTTAATACAATTTCAACTGTCAGCGATCCCTTCAGAGCTCTATAACATATGTTATCGGCATGTGTATCCGCTCGGGATAGGGATGAAAACAGAGCATTCACTCCCACCCCAATCATTCTTTCTCATCGAGGTTGATAGTTTGAAAATTTTAACTATATAGTCAATAAATAATGCAGTACAATTTTTTTCAACTCAATGCTCCCATATGAAAAGACTATTGAGATTCTCAAAAGAGGAGGAAATCAAGCAAAGAATCACTCTAGGATGGCAAGCCTTTGGCAGAGCAAGCTTAACTTTCAGAAACCAGATGATCCCAATAATCCTAAAAAGAAGAGTATACAACCTATGCATCCTCCCGATTGTCACTTATGGAGCTGAAACATGGAACCTAACCAAGTGACAGACCTGCAAACTGAGAAGCATGCAACGTGTGCAAGAGAATCATGCTCAACCTCACATGGAGAGATCACAAGACAACACAGTATATCAGGATGAAAACAGGAGTCCGAGACATGATAGAATCCATTAGAAAACACAAATGGCAATGGGCAGGCCACGTCGCAAGGATGGTAAACAACCGATGGACATCACGACTCACAACATGGACCCACAGAGATCACATGCAAAACCAAAGCCAACAGAATACAAGATGGAAAGATGAAGTGGACAAATCTAGAAAATACTGGCTCCGCAGCACCCATGATAGAGAATTGTGGCGAATCCTGGGTAAGGTCTATGTCCAACGACGTACGTTAAAGGACTGATGATGATGATGATGATGATGATGATGATGATGATGAACCACTGGTGCTCACTCTATTGTGTCACCCCTGGGGTCAGTTGATGTGTCTCTATCAACAGTGAAGTGCACCATGTGGAATACAGTGGATCCCATTTGCTTACATTACGAATGGCTGTTGGAATACCTGTTGTATAACAGGGCTACCACCAAGATAGATATGTCTGGAATATACCCCTTCCCCCTGGAAAATATGCTTTTGCCTCCCCCACCCCACCGTGAAAAGTGGCAGAGGTCACCCATGGCTCCAGGCCCCTGTGCTAGCTTAACTCAGCTGTATGTTCTCAACTGGGCATTGTGGGTGATGCATTATGTCAGATAGAGAATCAAAATGAAAGATGAAATATCGGTTGATTCCCTGAAAAGTAAATAATCATTGCCGAGCAAATAAACAAAAATCTGCTTAATTCTTGGAGCAAACTGCAATGAATCATTTTCTGCCCCTGCGGGGGAAAATTGGCAGAAGTACTGGCAGAAATTCAAACAAAGCTTTAAATCGGTCAGAGATAAAGGGTTTTGTAAATTAAATTCAAAACAGCCGAAAACTAAGATTCCCTCCATAAGTTTTTGGAAGTATCATTATCATTCCTACACTTGTTTCAAACTTTTAAACTCATTATTATATGAGGGGCGTCTGTTTACAATGAAAATTCAACTTGGAAATTATATAGGTTTTTGCCAAATATATATTTCGTCACCTGAGTTCAATTGTAGATTTAGATTTAGATTAGCATTCAAAGAAATATATGGAACCGGATGCATCTTTTGGAAAGGTATGCCATAGTGTATAATAATGACACTTCCTCCTGAAAAAATCAGACAGAAATTAAGAGATGGTATATTCAACGTTCACTTTCATCTTGCATCAGCTTGTGGGGGTATGGGCAGGCCATGTTGCAAGAATGGCAAACAACTGATGGATATTACGACTCACAATATGGATCTCCAGAGATCACATGTGAAACCGAAGCTGACAGAATACAAGATAGAGAGATGAGCTAGACAAATTCAGAATACTTGCTGTGCAATGCCTATCATAGAGAAATGTGGTGGATCCTGGGGAGAGTCCATGTCCAATGATGGACGATAAAAGACTGATGATGATGATGATATCCAACATGATAATTGATGTTGACATTAGGTCAAAAGGCTGCTCAACTAACCAGTCAAGAGGTCAACAGATTCTTCTCGTTTGCTCGTGTGTGTACTTGTGTCTCCATGTGCTATTGGTCACATTTTCAGTGCTACAGCTTTGAAGATATGCACGAGTACAAAACTAGGCACTATTTGAAAACGATTTTTTTGTTTTTTTTCCAAGAAAGTGCTTGCGGGGTGGGGGCCTTTGGTCATTTTGTAGCAACGATCTCTAAATCTTGGGCTGATAATTTTTTCAAGATAATTTTAGATAGAAGATTTTTTTAAAGATAATTTTAGATAAAAGATCCATTCTCTTTAGAGAGTTTTAGATCTTTTTTCTTCAGATGATTTCAGATAAACCATCCATTTTTTAAAGATAATTTCAGATAGAAGATCCATTTTCTTTAGATAATTTTAGATGAAAAATCTTTTTTCTTCAGATAATTCTAGATAAACGGTCTATTTTTAAAGATAACTTTAGGTATAAGATCTATCTTTTAAAGATAATTTTAGATAAAATATCTGTTTGTCTGAGATAATTTTAGATAAACAATCCATTTTTAAAGATTATTTTTGATCATTTTTTCAGATAATTAGTTTTGATACACACGTGGGCTACGATGATTCATATATGCTAGGTACAGATATCAGTTTTAAAGACTGGCTGGCTATGTACGCATCACGAGTAAAGGTGGCACTAATGTAGCTAGAAGCCTGAAAATTTCAATATTTACTCTATATTAAATCTGCCAATAACGTTTTTATTTTCATTTTTTTGCAAATTCCACCCTAAGATGGAATTTTGTTGGGTGGCTCAATTTGCAATCTAACTTCATGCTAAATTGGTACCTAAGTTTGTGTCTGATTATTTTTTTTATTCAGATTTTTTTAGTGATCTCTACCAAACAAAAAGTGAGAGAATTAACTTATTCATTGATTTTTTTTCTCCCTCTTCAATTTTTTAAATTGATTATCCCCAATGTGGCATGCTGCCAAAAGATGCTGATCTGATGACGGTTTCTTTTGAGTGATGAACCAGACTAGTTCTTTCAATAATGCCTGGCAAACTCTGTGTACAACATGTTGATTGAATGCCAAAACTCATAGAAAAAAAAATTGGCCTGAAATTGAAAAATTCAATATTTTATCGTCAATGTTTCCTCTATTACTGAAGAAAAAATGGTTTGTTAGAATAAGAAAGCTAAGTGACCAATTATTTTATTTAAAATTGGCAAGTCTAGGTAGAACTGCAAACAAAAGCTGTAAATTAGTCTGAGATGAAAGGTTTTTTGTATTTTTTATCAAGAACAGAGTGAACTAAGATACCTGCTATAATTTGAGTAGTCCACAGTTATAGTCTCATATCTCAGTGCAGGTTGAGTACCCCTACCTAGGACCGGAAGAGTTTCTGATTTAGGGATTTTAGCATGTAAATAATGACATATTACGGTAGACGAAGTGAGGTGGGATTGAAATGCAAGGGGAGTAATCTTGGGTTTCATAATGTGAGTTTATCTCCCATTAATCAGACAGCGTACAAAAAAATGTTTTTTTCTGTTTTTGTTTTTTGTGGTGTACAAAAAAAGTTTTGAAATTATTTCGAAAGCCGTTTCATTCCATCTTTGCTCTTTACTGGAATTTTTTCCTGTCCAGACATAACAATAGGAAGAATTACAGAATTGAGTTTAAGAAGAGAGCGTGACAGTGGTGAAAATGCTAAATGAAAACTAAAATAAATAGGCAGATAAAAAAAATATTAATACGTTTCTCTGGAGCTGAGCAAAGATAACGGAGAGCCAGACGCAGCCAACCCTTCTCCAGGCTTCCTCAACCTTACTCATTTTGAGCTGAGAGACTCTGATTACAATTTTTTAAATGTTTGGTATGATTCATCCATGGATTGATTGAACCCTCGACCTAACGAACCTGACGTGAGCATTCTATTACCGGGCCGTCATCGCCGCCGTCGTCGTCGTGGTCGTCGTGGTCATCATCATCATCATCATCATCATCATCATCATCATCATCAACATCAGCTGCAGCAGCAGCAGCAGCCTTCTTACGTCCGTCGTTGAACATTTGACCAAGTTCCTCACACCATCTTATTTACTGTCGGCCACAACTTTGCACATGATCTCTTGGATCTACGTGATGTTCAGTGGTCGTCTGATATCCTTGCTACATGACCAGCCCATTGCTATTTGAGTTTCCGAATGGATTCTATGATATCTCTGACTCCAGTCCTTTCTCTAATGTACAGTGCTGTCTAGCGATCTCCCCATGTGAATGTTGAGCATGAGTCTCTCCCGTGCACGTTGCATGGTTCTCAGTCTGAGGGTCAATCTTTTCGGCAAGGTTTCATATTTCAGCTGCATAAGTGACAATTAGAAAGATGCATGAGTTGTCTATCCTTTTTTTTTTTTTTTTGGACTAATGGGATTTTATTGTTCTTGAAGGTTGAACTTGCTCTACCGAAAGCTTGCCACCCTAGAGTGATTCTTCATCTGATTTCTTCTCCTTTTTAGGACTTCATGGATAATCATTGTCCTAGATAGATGTAGTGGTCTACTTTTTTCAGCTTTTCGTTTCTGATTTTGATTGTTGTGTCTTTGTCCTCAATATGTTTGTGATAAAGACATTTAATTCACTGAAGTTCATTTTGCGATTTGAGAAGAGTCATTATCAAAACACATTTTGATCCAAACGTCAACCAAACTTGTAACCATAGATTTCTACAGTTTTTAAGTTGTTAAGATTGGCTGAGTGGATATATATATATATATATATATATATATATATATATATATATATATATATATATATATATATATATATATATATATATATCAATCATGCGTACAGGTGACTCATTCACGATAGGTGCAGATATTTGCGAACGTTTTCATTCTTGGGTTCCTTGGATTCTTCATAGAGGATTTCTGTCTCCTCAATTCATCCGCCTATTCTAACACTCGGAACAGTGCGACATTTTATTTTAAAAAAACTGTTATACTTTTGTATCTAATTTTGACAATAACATTTTTTCTTAGAGTGCGTGTCAATCAATATGCAAGTACGTTTCCCCTTCTAAATTCTGCTACAGTGAAAGAATCTCAATATTTCTTTTCATAGATATTCCCATAGCATTATTATGCAATGACTGCAAATATTGAACTTAAATTTGTAGATGGCGAAGAATACAGGATACACATTTGCGATCCTCAATGATTATCGGGCCAAATTATTAAGTATTGTTAGAAAACAAAACAATGCACTAATTATGTATTGATTATATCATTAAATAGCTCACAATCAGAATCAAGAATGTTTGAACAAGCTATAAAAACTGACGTATATGAAATACGGAAGCCTATAAATAAATAGCACGCAATTTTGAAAACAAAAACTCTGATGCAAATACTTTACTTTTGAATAAAAGATCCTTGCCCACGGATCACAGATATTAATTGATCATCCATTAATTCTGTTAGAATTTGAATATCTTTAATTGCAATAGCTTCAACACTTATTAGAATAGCCTGTCACAAGTCTTCTTTGGTAGGGAAACTAATGCCCATTTTCATACGCCTTCCTCTTGAAGATGCTCTGGAGAGTTTCAGTTGGGTTGAAATCTGGAGATAGTGGTGATCATTAGACCATTCCTTAAACATATTTCAGTTAGGTGTTTGACTGTTAAGAGCGCACAAGGGCTATTGTCTTACGTGAAAATAAGTCTTGTACGTAGGCCGAGAGACTTTTTCATACCCCAAGGCTGAAAATTATCTTTCGAAAATTCAATCAAGCCAGGGAATTCATTTTCACTCCACTTGGCACACGCCAACTCGTCTCCTGCAATCCCAGCTGAAAACATGACTCTTCCGCAACCCAGCCGATGCTCAGTCATACAGGACACTTCTTTTCCTTTGCAGACTGCATTCGATCCATCCGGTCCGTCAAGAGTAGCTTGGCTCTTGTCAATAGATCGTACAGCATTGAAGCCAATTCTCAAATACTTTCTAGCCCGTTCCAGATGTTTTCACCTTGTGTCTGGGCTTCAAAGGCGGTCGAGTATCTGGCCTGACACATTTTGCAACATGACGGAGAATTCGGCATCAAGATGATTTGGATACGTTACCTAGACCAATCTCCTTGAATATAGTTTCTCTGCTCAGATGTTCTCTTCTTCATTCGAGTCACTGTGTCGGTAACCTGGACCCGCGCTAACCTGATGTTCTACGTGGTGCAACAGGGTCTTCAATGTATTTCTTCACTGTTCGATGGTTCTTGCTGAGAATTTTTGCTATTCCAAGGGTTGTAATACCTTTTCTCAAGCTGTGTGACGAAAGAATCTTTTTCAGTCTGCGAAAAATCACTTTAATACTTTTGCAGTGATTACCTAATGATATGGCTCTCTTGAAATGGAAGGTTATTACAAAAATGGCTTCCATTTGTTTACTACTACACAGAATGTCTTCGTTTTTGCTACGTTGGTGCAGATCCGTGTTGTTTCAAATATTTTCCTCTTTCTAACGTGAAACAGGATTTACAATAATATAAGCCTTATGCATAATGATTTGGAACGCACTGTATTTGCAAAAGTATTAGATAAGAGAAACATATTTGTTGTTAACATCTAAAACATACTTGAAGCCAAATCGCGTAGGACATTTCGATTCTCGCACGATCACCAAAGTTGAACGAAATTGAGCCAGGTCAGTACCTAGATGGATACCGTCTAGGAATACCAGGTTCCATAAGCAACAGAGGATCATGTAGAGAGCTTTCTGTGGAGTTCCTCGGGAGGAGACCAATCTCTACACTCACCTCAAGCCCTCATAACCCCTTGAAAAGATACAAGATGGTAGAAAAGTTGCGAAGAGGTTTAAAACAATTATAATTTTTTCTATTTCAAAATTCTTTGTTTTTCATCTTCTCGGATATATGAAGGAACCAATGGTAATTTATCATAGAAAATGATACGACTGAGCAACGAACTAAAATAATATCCGAGAAGAAATAAGTGTTCAAAGAGTTTTTCGGATGATTAAACTCCTTCTGGTTGTTGGTGTTGTCTACATGACGTATGTAAATCCAGGCCAAACAAGGAAAGAAAGAGAAATTGACCTTACCCGAATCTTATATTTTAACATGGCCACCATTGAAATCTTCTGTTTACCACCATCATTAGAACATTCTGTTTTTCACCATCATATTCGGATATAATACCCGAGGAAGACCGGAGATAGAATCGCCTGAAACGTTGTGTTAACAACGCCAACAATAGTTTTTTGAATGCTGATGACCCTTCTCCAGAAATAAGTGGCCGAGATCCAGATAGAGGGCTAGATATGACCATACATAGATTGATAGATAAATATAAATATATGATTATGAGCAGGCTGATTTGATAGATAAATAGATAGATACGAACAGAGTTAAATGGATTGGTAGATATAAACAGACTGATAGATACATAGAGGGAGGGACAAATATGAACAGGCTGAGATAGATAGATAGATAGATAGATAGATAGATAGATAGATCGATCGATAGATATGAACAGACTGATATAGATAGATATGAACGGGTTGATAGATAGATGGATATGAACAGACTTTGATTGATAGATAGATAGATAGATAGATAGATAGATAGATGGATAGATATGAACGGACAGATAGATATGTAGATAGATATGAAAGGATTGACGAAACAGATGAATAATAAAGAAGATAACAATGACAATAGATAAATAAGCAGAGTAATACAAACATTTGACCCAAGAGAGGAGGTGCACAATTTTTGAAAAGTGATGGCGGTGTGTAAAGAGAGATTGATAAAACGGTTCAATGTAAATACTCCCGGAGTTGATGGATCCATTACAATTCAGACTACCAAAAAGCACTCGTAAATTCATTTCTCAGTCCTCAGACCTTTAGATCTAAAACCCGTTACGAAAAGACCAAACATTTTATCACCTTTTTTGAAGCTTTAAAAGTCTTCTGGAAACATGAGAGCTATTAGGGGAGTATAGTATCTATTTGCATAAAATGCAAGAAATTTTAAATCACAATCAACAACTAAAAATGGTGGGTGGGTTTACATAATACACAATTGTAGTATTTGCTTTACTTGTATCAACAAAGACGCCACCACACGGCTTAGTAAATACATCCATGCACATACCTACGTGAATATTCTGGAAATTTTGTTTACTTGTATCATTGTAGATGCCGCTATGTTCAGTGGTTCCAGTAAAATCGCTCATCTAATAAACATCCAACCTGCATTGACAAATGATTTTGTTTGAATTAGAATGACAAGGGCTCACATATCGAAAAACACACTTACATTTATGAAGGTCTATCAATGAGTCCGTAGTCTGACATGTAGTTATTAGCTGAATCTTGATCAGAAAAATTTTCACTGTATAATGTTTGAGATATTTGATTGATATACATCATTGTATTAAGTACAATAACCAGGAAGGTGATTGTATTGAGAAAAAAAATTCTCCCAAAAATGAATGCTCTTCCATCATTAGGCTACTATGAGCTCCCTCCAGAGAACCAAACGATTGTTTTGAACAAGTACTGCTCTCAATCAGTCCAAATGAAGAAAACAATCAATGAAAAGCATCTGGGATTAATACAAAACGCCGAATATTTCACCAGGATTTACGATAGACTGCAAGTTACTTGGAAGTTGAGAATTATGACAAGAAAATTTTCAATTATCCACTGTATTTATCGGAATTTACATCTGCAGATTATTGGTCTATGCAGAATTTTCTTAATGAAAAATATTTTGATTGCCTGAAAGACTAGTGAAGGCACCACGAACAGTCCTTTGCTCAGAAAGATAAAAAAAAAAAACAGTTCAAGGTAGACAGGATTATGGAGTTGTCTGGAAGATAGCAGAAGATAGCGAATCAAACTGCCAAATGTGATCTTCGATCAAGTTAATATTATTGATTTTTGACGGGTGTTTTTTCATCTTGAGTTTTGTTACTTGTTATCGCACTTTTACTACAGCTGTCAGTCTACGACTTTGAGTAAACAACATGGTTCGAACATAACGGGTGAGCTCTCCGCGAGGGTCAAATTAAACATTCCTTTTATCGCAGTGGAGACTGGTTATCCTTATCAGCGGCTCTTGCCAATTGAGCTACGTGAATCCTATCGTTGGCAGAAGATCAAATCTACTTCTTGAACCTCTACATCATTTTCTCCGATCTTATGTCAGAAACATATTAGAAACCGTCAACCAAAGCTGTTATCAAAGCAGTCAACATAAGTTTCTCTCAGTTTTTGAGCTGCTCTGGATGGCTATGTATGTATGTATTACGCGCACAGACCGCACCTATGTAGGTAGAGGGTTGAAAATTTAAACATTCATTTCTTAATATGTGTAGAAAAAAAAATTCTTTTGCCCCCACCCCACCCCAAGTAGGTTTTTTAGCGACCGTTGCCCAAAAGAGTCAAGAGGAATAACTTATTCATTAATCACCCCCTTCTCCAATCTTTTTAATTGATCAGCTCCAACTCGACATGCAATCAAAAGACATTAGTTGCATAGCGGTTCTTATTGAGAATCTAACCAGACACATTTGCCACTTTTTTTCACACAAGTAGTATTGGTAGAATCAATATCATCTCAGTTAATCTTTATTGGATGAAACATTGTCAAATATGACAAATTTTTTATCTTATCGTTGAATGGCCTAATACTCTCTAATACGTCTAATTTGAACATCATTTCAAATCACATAAGTCTCACTCTCTTCCTCATTTTCATCATCATCAGTCTTTCAACGTCCGTCGTTGGACATAGACCTTCCCCAGGATTTGCCACACTTCTCTATCATGGGCGTCGTGGAGCCAGTACTTTCTGAATTTGTCTAGCTCGTCTCTCATTCTAATATTCTGCCGGCCTCGGTTCCGCATGTGATCTCGGGGAATCCACATTGTGAGTCGCGATGTCCATTGGTTGCCCGCCATTCGTGCAACATGGCCAGCCCCCAGCCATTTGAGCTTTTAAATGGATTCTGTGATGTCCCTGACTCTTGTCTTTTCCCAGATGTACTGTGCAGTCTTGTGGTCTCTCCATGAGGCCCAGCATAATTTTTCTCATGTGCACGTTGCTTAGTTCTCAATTTGCAGATCTGTCTCTTGGTTAGGTTCCATGTTTCAGCTCCATAAGTGACTATTTGGAGGATTCGTTGGTTATACACCCTTCTCTTTAGGATTAATGGGATCTTCTTATTTTTGAAGGTTGAGCTTGCTCTGCTAAAGGCTTGCCATCCTAATGTGATTCTTCGCTTGATTTCTTCTTCTTTTAGTAAAACTGATGTCATTATACGATGAGGGACAACTTGTTTCAACGTGAGCAGCATCGTTTAATCCAGGACTTCTCTAAGTTGGGTGCCATAACCCCTAAGGGGGGTTGCGTAAAAATTATAGGATGGCAGGGAAATATTTGAAAACCATTTTTATAAGAATAAGTAGTTAACTAGTGATTTTTTTTTCAATACAAAATATATGTTCCTCCTGGTATTTATTGTAAAATGGCTGAATACTATACATATAATTTCAAAGATAAATTAAGTTTTTGTAACGTTTTAACTATTTATAAAAAAGATAATGTATTTTTGTCGCAATAAGCAATATAACTTTATATAGATCATAGATACATTGCAGTTTTCGATGATTTTATGATAGTTATCCTTTTCTATGTTTAGTTACCATTAGATTTTGACTTGAGACTTATTATATATAGTCTTAGTATCTATTTCTTACATCAAAGAGAGAAATCGCGAAAAAATTCTGCTTATCAAGAAGGGTTACGAGAAATTTTGCTTCGTTAAAAGGGGTTTTGTAAAATCTCGTCTCATCAGAAAAATTCACGAAAGACTTCGCCTCATCAACATGGACCGTGAAAGATTTCGACTCATAAAAAGGGGTCGCTGAAAATTTTGTCTCAACAAAAGAGGTCACGAACAAAATAAGTTTGAGAAGCCCGGATCAAATCAAAGAACCAGACGGTATTTTCAACTGCTGAAAAGATACAAACAAATTTCTCACCAAGTTGAATCAAGTTTCAAGATATTTTTTGCAGTAGCGTTAATAGATGAGAGAACGTTTGTTCAAAATCCACTCAAACAAAATCACTTCAAATAAAGTGTTTGTAATCAAGAAAACGTAGAACAGCATTGATTTTTGTCTTAGATATTGGTGTTCCCTGCAGACAAATCCGATGGGCGTAAATGTCCTGTTTATTTCCCTGAAGCTTTCAGTCTTTGTTTTGAAATAATCAGTTGCAATTACCAGGTTCCCCAAATGTCCTGTTTGTCTTGGTTCCAGTAAAGACTCTTCTTCAGTGGTGCTTTATAGAAGCAATCTCTTCATACAATTATCCTTATTTCTGTCTGTCTGTCTGTCTGTCTCTCTGTCACACACATTTGTCTGTGTTTTGTATTCGAGGGTGTATCGGGGGGATTAGTACTATCATTGCTGTCTTAATCTCCGCGCTGAGATAAGATGCCGAAAGCAACAACTATAAATTCAGCGTTATTTCTAAAACAGGAAATTCGATGACGTACTCCAGAGACACCAACTATGTGAACTTATCTTCTGGAAGAGAACTAGCTGAATGGATCAAAAGTAGTTCCAGACTTTACGACAGCAAGTTGGTTTGAATTTACGGTAATTTCTTTCCTTCAAGCATGAAATAGGAACAGATGTATAAGGCACTACAAACGGTACCGGTCAGAATAAGAGAACTATTTACTCAAATGAGATTTCTATTTATAGTAATCGACACCGGATCTTGACATTTATAGAGATCGTAGTTCTTGGTAAATACTCCATGTACGAAAAAAAAAACATCTTTCATCGAGAGAGGTTATGGAAGCAAAGATATCCAAGAAAAACCTTTATATAAAAATATACAGTGAATGGATATCGAATATCATTTTCATTGTGGAATTTGCCAAATAAAAATTGAACATTAGTAAATAATTCAACTAAAAACAATTAGTGTGGAGTATAGAAACCTTTATCGGTAATAACTTCAGCACAACGACGCCCGCAGGGCATGACTATTTTTTATGCATAGATCTGGTTTTTTTTTTTTCATCCATATTCCTGCTTTCCGCATAAATCAATAACAGAACTTGACTTTCGTTCCCTAACCTAGTCTCTTATTATCTTCCACAAATTCTCGATTGGATTTAAGTTGAGACTTTGTGCAGGCCATCTTATGATTTCGTTGTTCTCTTCTCCAAAAAAGTCTATCGCTCGTTTAGCAGTATAACAGGGGACGTTGTCCTACATAAAAAAGACTGACTGGTTGAGAGGCGCTTGTAGAGAAGGGATGTCGTGTTGCTTTACTAAGTTTAGATACGCATAAGGATATACAGTACAGTAATTCTCACAATAGATCCAAAACATTCAGAGGAGAACACCCCATCCATACCACGATGCTTCCTCTTCCAATATTAGCAGACTCTTTGACACACTTTGGTTCAAGTCTGCCACATGTACGACACCAAATTGTCTGCCGTTAGATCCAACAAAATTGAATTTACTTTCATCGCTGAAATGAACAATTCTAATTCTTTCAACTTCTGCATGTTCAAGTTTAGCCTTTTTATTCTTTTAACTTATGATAGGTTTAGTAGCCAGGAAATAAGTTTTAAATTCAAATACCTCCAATGGTTGGGTCACTGTACGGTGGCTCACCTTTGATCTGCCTTGGAATTCCTGCTGCAGTATTGAGATCATTTATGACACGTCTTTCAATTACTGCGTACTCCCTAAAGCTTATCTTACGCGATTGCACGGCCTTTTGGCGCCACAAAAGATTTTGTCAAATCATACAATTTCAAAATTCTTGAAATAACATTTTTGAACTGGCTCAAACCCCTTGAAATTGCAGAGAGAGAGATGTCATCCGTCTTCATCTCAACAATTAGTTGCTGAAAGGCTGCTGTCACTTATGTAGTATATGCATTCTAGTATGTCTTACAGCTGATGTAACACTGAGAACATTGCTACTCATCGTTTAGTGAGGTCAATATTGACATATGCCAGTGACAAATTTCTAGAACGAGATAAAAAAACAAAAGGGTTCTGTTATTTGTTCAGTGAATGTTTTTTCGAGTTAAGGTTCTTCTTGAATATCCTTTTCTTCCATAACAACTTTCGATCATGAAGTGTGGACCAGGAGCTGTAATATCTATATTTCCTAAGATCCTGTGGCATTTACTATTAATAGAAAGTACATTTGGATAAATGGTTTACTTATTTTGACCTGTATTAAATATATACATATGTGTGTGCGTATGTGCATGTGAGAGGTATCACACGTAGGTTACTTCAGTTTTTAAGTTGGTTTAACAGGCTTGCTGGCGATGTATTCATGTTCCACGCACACCAGCCACGCCAATGTAAATAGATGGCTTAATTAAGAAAATATAACACCAAATCCAAGCAAGAAACTTGTCATGTCCCGTGGGCTAAAGATACTGCTAAAAATTTTTACTATCATCATCACCATCATCATCATTATCAGTCTTTTATCGTCCATAGTAGGATATAGACGTTCCCCAGGATTTGCTACATCTCTCTATCCCGGGCGTCGCAGAGCCAATATATTCTGAACCTGTCCACTTCATCTTGTAATCTTATATTCTGCTGGCCTCGGTTCCGCATTTTGATCTCTGGGGATCCATGTTGTGAGTCGTGATGTCCATCCTTTGTCTTAGATTCTTGCAAAATAGCCAGCCCATTGCTATTAGAGTTTCTTAATGGTTCCTATGCTGTCTAGGAGTCCTGTTCTTCCCGTAATATACTGTGCTGTCTTGTGATATCTCCATGCGATATTGAGCATGATTCTTTCATGTGCACATTGCATAGTTTGTGTGTCAGTCTCTTGTTTCATGTTTCAGCTCCATAGGTGACTATTACTCCATACTTATGGTTTTAGTTGAAACGCTCAATTCTAATTTGGTAAACTTCATTATAAAAATGATATTGTATACCTGTTCTCTTATCTCGTCCATTTTTTTTTTTTAGTGTAGGTTTTTTTTGGAATAACTTTCTATCAACAGCCACTTGGTGTAGAAACCTTTTTCGTACTTGAAGTATATGCCAAGAGCTACAATTTATATACAATTTAAGATACCGTGGCAATTAGTATTACTAAGAACAACGTTCGAATAAATCGTTCTCTTATTTTGACCAGTACTGTATATGCTTTAGTTTAGTTGTGAACGGTAGTGTAAAAGTATATTGAAGAGATTTAAGCCTTTCTTTTGTTTGTTAAAAGATAAAGGAATAATTAAATGAGCGTTTAATCAAAATTATCATAAAAGAATGTTTTAGAGTATCATATCTGCACAGAGGTTGATTTAAAACCGGCTCATGATCTGACTTGAGCCATACTTACTCGTGGATTGACTCAAGTCATGTTCACATGGGTAAACCAAGGCTATACAAACACGCGGGTTGATTCAAGCCATGCGAACACGGGTCAAAGTCAAGTCATACACATAAAGAATAACTCAAGCCGTAAACTGACTCAAGTGACAAACTCATAGGTCAATTCAAGTTATGAACACATGGATCGACTCAAGTCATACATGCATATAGGTTGACAAGTTATACACGCGGATTGATCTTCTCGGATCATTCATGCTCATAGATCAACTCAAGTCATATGCACACATGGATCAATCATCTTTGAATGTGATTTTTTTTAGTGATGCATTGTTAATGACATTATCCTAGAAATGCATTGAAAATTAGGAAAAGGTGTCGTCAGTGATAAGGAATTATTGCAAGTGTTACTGGTAGAATGGAGCTATCATATGTATAATATAAACTCACTACTAATGATTTTACTAGAGAAATGCATTGAAATTTTAAATCTTTGAATAAAATCTACCATATGTCATTTTTTGAAACATCACAAAATCGATCACAAAAAGCCAATAGAAAACAATCTGCAAAATAGTGAAGAATTAGAAATATCTAAAATGTTTCTATTAATCATGTGTCAGAAAGACGGATTATGCCATGTAACCATCTTAAAAAACAAATTCTTACTAAATGGTAATCGAAGAGAGATCTATGAAGTATCTTTTTTGCTCCTATCATTCTCCATATCAGAAACCGTCATTCTAAATTGTTACCTAATCCGTCAGCATATGTTTTTTTTTTCAGTTTTCAAGTGAATCTAGCTGCCTGACTGACTGGATATGTATGTATGTACGTGACACACGCACAGGTCGCTGTAGGGCAGAACATTTAAACATTTGCTCCGTTTTGAAAAATGCTTAGAAAAAAAGGAGTGGATGGTTCGACTTACAATGTAAGTTCTTGCTGAATTGGTCCCCTAGTTTGTGTCAGTAGCGTCCATGTTTGTTTTTTTGAAAATTCGGACCTTTTTAGTGATCACTGCCCGACAGAACGCCAGAGAATTAATTAATTCATTGATCACCCCCTTTTCCAATTTTCAATTGGTCACCACCAACACGTAATCTGCCAAAAGATATAAGTCGAATGATGGTTTCTATTGAGTGACCAACCAGACCTGTCTATTGATTTTCTTCCGCTTACAAACTACATGGAGAAGGTGTGAGTGTCATAATAGTTAACAGAGCAGACTAATTCAATCTCTGACTCAGGCTGTTTATGTTCACTTGCACTAATGTACTTGTGAAAGGCATGAATCCATCTAGAAGTAGAATAGTAGGTCAGTCAGGACTCTGTAACCTTGGGATGCAACCAGGCTAAGAAAAGAAATCATCTTTGATTACGAAATCAGGGGCTAGAGTCCCTAAAGCTGTCCGACGTTCTCTTCAGTCCTGTCCAGGCAACTCCTACGATTACTCAGGTGCCGAGCTGTATCGACCATTGCCGTTCCCTTGGATAGCATCAGAAAGCAGAGATTTGCTATGTTGGTGATTGCACGTCTCCCATACACTCTTGCCCAGATCTGTACCCTGGAGAGACTGTAAGCAAGAACCCCGAGTATAGACACATGGTCACGAGAGACTGACACGTACCACAGCCACCAAAACTGCACGAACACAAAAAGTATATTTCGGGGGGAAAAAAGCATTCTACGCAATATGGAAGCAGTCAAACATTGACCTAGTGAATTATTCAAATGCCGCCATGCCTTTGATTTGCCAGAGCAATCAAGGAAATGTGTAATCTAATTAGGCAGTTCTCTTGAAAATATAGCATGCAGTTTCATTTTTAACCAGTATTTGCCTGCGAGATTGTTCTTGTTCTTTAACCAAAGAGAGAGAATTATACCTATAAATCTTGGAGACCCTCCAAGGGGCATAATTTAATCGAGTTTCTGGCTCTGACAACTAATCTTATATTGGCTAGCAAATCAAAGGCAATTCATGATATTATTAAGGAAAAAATAAATACAAAGAGGGGACTTGTCTGAGGTCTACAAATGAATTTACCAGATATATATATATATATATATATATATATATATATATATATATTAGAAAAAATAGAGTGACCTTGACACTGTGTTTTGCTAGAGACGAGCGTTTTTTGCGAAACTCAGTGTTAAGGTCTCTTTAGTGTTTTTTTCTAATATTAATATTATGCACTATCTACATATTATGTAGCACTTGAAATAAGTTATATGAAGGTGTATGTATATGTATGTGTATGTAGATATATATTGAGTGCGTCTAGATAGCATTTTTTCTTCCAAAAATATATATTATTAAAACAGACTGATATACATTTGTATATCGATTTTAACATTAAATACGGAAGCAAATTAGCAACATTTCCAGTACAGTGTTTTTTTTTAAGAACGTTAAAATGAAACTGTTTTTGCCGTTTATTGAGAAGGCACTGCAGATAATCGAACGTGTCAAAAATAGTTCAGTGCGTTCGAAGCTTCACACTTGGGTAGACCAGTTGAGACTGATAGCAATCAAATAGGATATCGCACGAGAATAGTCAACGTTATACGACGTGAGAGATTACCAGAATACTCAAAATACCCAAATCAATCATTGAAAAATATTTGCACAAGATTACTTGTATTTGTCGCTTTAATGTTTGACTTCAACTCAACGTAAAACAAAACGAAACATATTGATCACATTTTATCAAGCAATTTGGAACTTAAAACGTAACGAAAATGTTGTGTGTTTGAAACAGTTTGTCACAGCATTTAAAAAGAAGATCATCATCATCACTATCAGCCTGTTAGCATCCGTCGTTGGACATTGACCCTCCCCAAGAGTCACCAGACCTTTCTATCATGGGCATTGCGGAACCAATACTTTCTTAATTTATCTAGCTCGTCACGACATCTTACTTTTTGTCGGCCACAGTTCCGCATATGATCTCTTAGGATCCACGTTGTGAGTCGTGATGTTCAGCAGTCGTTTGACATTCTTGCAACATGTCCAACCCATTGCCATTTGAGCTTTCTAACAGTTTCTATGATACAATGAACTCCTGTCTTTTTTCTGGTGTACAGTGCTGTCTTATGATCTCTCCACGAGAGGCTGAGCATGATTCTCTCCCGTGCACGTTGAATGATTCTCTGTTTGAGGGTCAATCTTTCGATTAGATTTCATGTTTCAGCTCCTGGGGTTGGTATCGGTAGGATACATTGGTTGTATGCCCTTCTTTTTAGGACTAGCAGGATTTTCTTATTCTTGGAAGTCGAGCTTGCTCTACCGAAAGCTTGCCAACCTACGGTGATCCTTCGCTTCATTTCTCCTTCGTTCGATGACTTCATGAAGACTCTTTGTCCTAAGTAGATGTAGTTGTCTACTTTCTCCAGTTCTACATCTTACAACAAAATTGAAAGCCAGAGATCGGCTGGTACATTCAGTGACTCACCATTAATCACACTAAGAGACGTCTCCGTCCAAAAAAGTAGATGCTTTGTACATGGTTAGATTTCAAGAAAGTCCTCCGCTACGGGGCGCTTCTTTGGAAATGAACGATCTATTCGAATAATTGTTGCAATCGGTTGGAAGCAGTAATCGACGAATAGCATCCGCCCATAATAGGTTAAGTGAATTAGTTATTCCATTAGGATAACGCCACACTGTGCGTTTCTTTAGTAACAGTACAAAAATTGTATTTGTTCAACTAGTGAGTTTACACTGATCCGCCATTTGTTAGATAAGAAAGATAGACCGTTCTGAGAGAATGAAATCATTTTGTTTGAAAGACGACAAGAAGAAAATTGAGGTACAAAAGGAAAATTTGTTGTTCAATTAAGTTAACGCGCAGACTAAAAAAGAAAATAATATTCACTGAATAAACCCAACAAACATTTTGTGTTGCTCGATATTTGAATAACATTTTATTTGCATCTCGATACTAAATTAACTAAATAGCAAAAGCAGCAGTTACTATAGGCTCTGCATTTTCAGCTGCTCCGCGCGAAATGCTTGCAAGATTTCCGATTCAGTATTTCTGCACTTGCTCTATCAACATGTTTGCTATACCATCCTTAACTCTTATGGACAGTGGTTTACGTTTAACGATTTTTGCTTTTAGTTATTCTTTCAACATAATTACTAATATGTGTGTGGTATCTATAAGATAGATACAGGACACATGAATACGAGGATATCTAAAACTGAAGTCATAGCCTCCGCACAAACATCAAAACGGAAACAAAGTAAAAGTATTACTGAAATGTTAGACTCATTTTCGTATTACCGTGCTGTATAGCAGATAAAAAAATCAATAACTCTACGAATAAAAAAATGTACGTTTTTTAATATTTGTTTATTTTTTATGCAACGTGCACATGAAAGGATCATGCTCAACCTCAAATGGAGAGATCAAAAGACAGCACAGTATATCAGGGAGAAAACAGTGGTTCGAGACATCATAGAACTCATTAGAAAACTCAAATGGCAATGGGCTGGTTATTTTGCAAGAATGGCAGACAACTGCTGGACATCACGACTCACAACATGGATCTCCAGAGATTACATGCGTAACCGAGGCCTACAGAACATGATAAAGGTGGAGAGACGAATTAGACAAGTTCAGAATATATTGGTGCAGCGACGCCAAAGATCGAGAAGTCTTGCAAATCCTGGGGAGGGTCTGTGTCCAACAACGGATGATAAAAGACTGATGATGATGATGATGATGATGATCACATGTGCCACAGGCTCCGAACTGACTTCATCCAGACCTGAGAACAACATCGATTTTTGTCTTGGATATTAGATTACCTTCATACAATTCCGGGGATGGGGTGCACAAATGTTCCGTTTATTTCCCCTGAAGCTTTGAATCTCTGTTTTGATATGATCAGCCGTTGTTACAAGCTTCCCGAAATATCTTGTTTGTCTTGGTTACTATCGAAGATGTCTTTAATGTTATCAAAAATAGAGTAACAAAACTGTAAATATGTTACGCAGTAAAGTTAACGAAGACTTTATCCAAAACTGTCTTCCATTTTTCCTTGATAAACTGTAAAAAAAAATGTGTTTTCGTTCACTGGTCTCTTCAACCAATGATTTATTGTGATCCAGTGTGTTGTAGGCTCAGTTGTATTCTGCTAGTTTCATTTTTATAAACAGATTTCACAAAACCAAAATTTTATAACATACTTACACTTTATTCCTTTGTCTTCGAACTTTCCACCATTCTGTGGTAGCTTCATCAAGGAGGCGAAAGGATCAAAATTACAACCTCGTAGTCTTTAATCAGGTTTCGTCATTTTTCTCGAATCTACATATATTTTAAGGCATTTTCCATATCTCTATATTTTCATCTTTTTGTAACCTTTTCCGAACCTGTGGTCAAGACGGACTTGGGTTATACTCTAGCATGTATCTTTCTCAAGTATTAAAAAGAATACCAGTAGAATCACTAGGTTTGATGTCACCCAGTGCTATAACTCATAGTGTCGCCTTCATGAACCTACATCCGTACCAGACCGTGCAGAATCCTTATAGCCTGGTGAAATTCAATCAAAATCGTGAAGCAAATATACCATTAACAAATTTGTTAGTTGTGAGAAGAAGGAGTTCCCAAAAAGTGTGACGAATCCTCAAATAATAAAGAATTGAAATAAGTCATTTTTAGACCAATCGATACTCTTCCCATTGAACAGTCGGTGCAATCATCTGCAAATATAGACTTACTCTAGCAGTCTTTAAGGAAGCAGGAAAATCGCGGCTCAACTCGTCTGGGTTCATGCAACATGTTTCCAAGGGAGAGCACTCTTTTTAATCAACGATGCTTCCGATAATCGATTTTAATCAATCTGTCTGTTATTGCATTTATTCTCTTATTATCTTGTCTACATGGAATGTCAAGTGAAGAAGTTGAACACACCAACGCCCCTGCATTACATTTGACCATCCTTTTTATTTAAAAGCACTGGTGATCATTAAAGACGAATCGATGAATATTGAGAATAGGCATCGAAGATTTCATACTCTGATGAGTTTTTTGGGGGGTAGCATTGGTGATTTGATAACAGAATTTTGTCTTGAAGAAGCACTGCAGAAAGTGCATGGTAATAATTCTGTGAGACACATAAATAGAAAAGCCATAGAAAAAGCTCTGAGAGGACAGATGCTCGTCGATGCTAACTCGAATATGGCATCCGTGAAAGAGATGTTCCTTGTCAGCAAAATCAAAATCGAGAACGGAGCAGGACATAAGAAGAAAATTGGCACCCCTGAAAATGAAAGACAGACAGCGAGAACGAGTTGGATGAATCATCGAGACATTGGTAATGTTTTTTGTCAAAATCAAGTCTAAACCTTGAGTTTTTTTTTACCATAACAAGAACGAGAACAATCCTCACCAAATTCATGGGAGATGAACATTAGTGACTATATAGTGACTTCAAATCGCGAACGATTGATTGGTGTCCGTGTGTCTGACCGATTTAGCTAAATTGACAACTCTTATCTACCGAAATTCATTCTGAGAAATGCGCAAAGTCTTATTTCATTTAATTAAATAAATAAATACATTCATACTAAAAAAAAATTCTATTATGTTTTATCTAACATACATAAAATATATAAAAAGTTGCCGTAATCATCTTCAATCAGAATAGAAGTAGGAGTGGAGTTTGACCTTGCAGCAGCCAGGCTTGTTTTCACTAATGATACTCGTAAATCGCGATTCCTGTATTGAATCTAAATGGCAGTAGCAGTAGCATAAACAACCCGCAAAATAATTATTACATTTTTTTATTACAATATCATGCATACAATCTATATGTATTAACATTTATACAGTTTCATGTGGTTGTATTGAAAACTCCGGAAGACAGCAATAGAATTTTAAAAAAAATTATTAAAGAACTACCTAAATTTTAATTTTAAACTTGAACGTAGAATTTTGACGTTAAAAATTTGCTGCAAATGTAAGTTATTCATCAATTTTATCATAAAACTAGGAAGAACTCAAATAGCGCATACTTCTGCCAACGCCATTGTCAGGGGAAGTAATCGTACATGGATCCGATATAAATTTAATCAGTTCTTCAATAGCCAATCGTCCGTCCCTCGCGAAAATATCAATGGATTTCATACGGTGCTTTACGAGATTTCTTGCAGAGAGAAAATAATTCAATATTATGTGGTTTTGAGGTATAACTGCGACACAGGAGAGGTAATTGTGCAAGGATTCGCCCCCAAATTTGATCAGTCGTTCCGTATTCTATTATCTACTCTTCCCTTCCACAAAATGTCATAGAAATTTATTGATAACTTCTGGAGATATCGTGTGGGCAGTCATGAGCGCATTCGTATATGTAGTTTTAAAAAAAGCAGAAAAATATCCGTTAATCTCAAAAAGATTCCTTGAACTGCCCCAAATTTTGCTGTCTCTTTCTGAAATGATGGCCTACCTTCCACAAAGTTCGATTGAAATTCATTCAGGACTTTCAGTGATACTGAGACAAACGAACGGAATCAGACGTGACCAAATACATATACCTCTTTTCAATTTCATTGATAGAGGTAAATAATGTAAAAATATAGTTTTAACCTGCTTTGGATTAATATTTCTTAGATTATATGAATACTAACAATATTGTTTCTTAAAACCTTTATAAATGAACGACAGCAACTGAGCTGGCCATAAAAGTTGATATCAACACACTTTGTTTGTATCGAATTTATATTATAATTATTTGCCGATGAATAGATAAAGAAGTAAATGAATAAGGGGAACTGCTTTATAATTAGCATTTTTTGCAATAAAAAAAAAAGAAATCAGTCTTTGCTTTTGACCTGCTAAAATGAGACATGTTTACAATCGCTTTGGACCCCCTAAAGGGGATATTTTTCCATTTCATTTCGATCACAAAAAAAACAACAACAAAAAACAACATTTCCGAGCCTAAAAGGAAAAAAAAAGTTCCCCACTAACTTTTGACCCCAGAAAAGGAAAAAAACGTTTCCTCTCACTTTTGAGCTCTCAAATGGAAAAACTTTTGACTACTAAAGAAGAAACAAATTTCCTCTCAATTTTGACCCCAATTTTTTCAAAGAAAATGTGATCCGAATATAAGTTCAGCTAAAAAAGCAACTTGAAAAAGGTGTTATCAGACAATAAGGCCAGGTAAAAACCTTCCAGTAAAATTGTGATCAGAATAAACGTTCCTTTAAAGAATCACATTCTTTTATGACGTCATAACGTTTTCTCACACTCAGTTTACACGAAATAAGTGTCTAGTTCAGCGTTATTGTTACATCGTAAACCGAAAACGTGAGGTAACAATTGAATATTACACAGATTTGTATTATTCTTCAAGCTAGAGCATTCTGAAGGTGTAGGGCTAACAAATATCTGTGTGCAATGAGCTCTTTTTTGCTACCTTACGGCAACGCACATGCACACATACATGCATACATGCAAACCATCAAATAGAAAAAATATGATTATTATATTCACAAAAAAGTAGTTGACACAAGTTCATAAATGCTAATTGCTATAATATTGTAGTTAAATCGCTATAAGACTTGACGAAAACCAACAACCATAAAACCAGCAGCAACACAGAAAACAACGGAGAGTCCAACTGAAACATTGCATAAAGATGTAATACATAGTAATTTCCGTGTGACCACCTCTGATGGTGTCGCCCAGCGCAGTGCTAGGCAGTTATAACTCAGGGCACCCTACGGAGGGGGTATGTGCAAGTTGGAACCTTGCAATCAATAAAAGATAATAGTGTAACACAGCTTAACCCTGGCCTAATGTACCCATATAAAGAAGATAGTATTATTATTAAGTAACAGGATTACAGCTTAGATATATTCTGAATGTATCTTTTTGTCCCCCTCCCCTGGAAAAGTGGCAGTCGATGCTCATCCCCCCGACCCTCAAGTGACGTCTCTGAAAAATGCAATGTACCTATTCTATGTAATCTGGTTATCAGTAATCCAATGGTTCCCTGACTTTTTTTAGCCTCTGACATTAACTTTAGGTCTTCGAGAATTCAATAAATGTGTACAAAACAAATGCATTTTTCACTCAATGCAGTAGCGGGTTAACTATGTAGCAAGAGCACCGTATGCCACGAGTCCCGCAATTTCAAAGACCCCGCGCTAAATGCTTTCAAGCTATCAATTCTTATCCAATGATTCTGCTCTATTTTTGCAGTGTTATATTGCCTTGAACTTCTATGAACTGGGTGTTGAAGAGTTCACTCATTCATCACCTTTGGTTGGACTCATTTTCTTAACACAGTAATAAACGGGGATAGGATATCTATGTGATGCATATATGACACATAAATGCAAAGGTATTTGAAACTGAAGTCATAGCTGCAGCATAAAACTCAAAACAAAAACGAATACTATGACTGAAATATAAAGTATTCGTCTTATTATCTGGTGGTGAAGTAAATGAAAGAAAAATTATTATTTGGTAAGTGAAAAATATATGTTTCAATATTCATGTGTATTTTCATAATTTAGAGTACCATTACATCATTAGCAACAAGTTCTGCACTAACTTAATTCGGTCCTACATCATTGGCACAGCTGGCCATAACAGATTTATATAAACTACCCTCTTGTGGTCCTGGCTGTATTTTAAATATTATTGTGTCGCATCAACCGGGGACCTAAATGTTGAATATCCTCAAACTCAGTTGACAATTTCCTGAAATAATCATCATCTTAATATAATGTAGCAAATGTCTTTGTTTGCTCAGATTCGACTCTATAGCCAATAAATCATCAGACAGCAAATTTTCGTATTCCGGTTAACCCTCGCTTTTGGAATTTATTTACATTTATAGGACATTTTGCGTGTAATAAAAATATTTTCCTTATTCTGAGATCTATCCAGACTAGTATTCTAATCTTTTTGTTTTCCCACCATGATATTTAGCCGACTAATACAATCTCAATGAGCGCTCAGACACAGTACTAAGCAGTCGACCACGAAAGGATCGTACCGGCTTTTAAAAAATTCTTGACAGGAGGAACTGCTAGATCTCCGGCGTATAGGAACGCGTGTGTGCTTAGAGCACAAGAGTGATTGACCTCTCAAAGAAGGATGCCAGCGGTTTTCTCATACTTAGTGGTCAGTAGGATATGCTGAGATCTGTCGCGACTTTGGAGGGGTAATGTCTTGGGCAGTTGGAAGGCTCTCGGGGAGTAAAGATTGGTTCTTTGTCGGCTGAGTGTGGTATGCACGAGCAGACAGGCTAAGCGGATATCAGCCAATGTGGGAAGTTAACAAGCCGTGACTAAGTAGAAGAGACAGAAGGAGAGGAAAGGCACAAGAAAGTCTCAAACTTAGTGACGACATTGCCTGTATTTTAAAGCTGTTTTTCGTCCAAAGTTTTTTCTGGTTTGCTAACCACCGGAAAATAATATCGATTTAAATCCACACCGGAAAATCAATACTCATCTTTCTTATCACGATGTAAAAAGCATGGAACTTCTCTTTCGGGATCATTTCTCCATCTTTCCTGTTTCGATTTTCTAATTGTTTTTTTCTTTCTAGGTTTAGAGACTTGCAGTCAGCACGGCAGCTGCGTGGAAAAAGTACATGCTTTTTAAACAAAGGCAAAGACACGCAACCACTTCGTTACAAGATGTTCAATAAGAAGGTTAAGATACTACACAATAATTGGTGCGCTTGAAACCACGCCAAAACACTACAATAAGGGTTACTCAGTCTTCAGCAATGACCAACACCAGACATTTGCTGAGAACATTCAAATGCATGAAATAATAATCAGCATTTTCAATGAACACACAAGTACTACACTCAGATCCTGGGCAGAAGTTATGGGGGCGGGGGGACACATTTCAATTCTATGTAAGGTACACATACTTTCATTGTGCAAAACAACAGAATACAAGATGGAGAGATGAAGTAGACCAATTCAGAAAATACTGGCTCTGCGACGCCCATGATAGAGATTTTGGCAAGTCTAGGGGAAGTTCTATGTCCGACAACGGACGTCAAAAGACTGATCATGATGATAATGATGACACATACTACACGCTAATTATAGGGAGAGACCGGGGAGAGATAATTTGATCCCAGATAGAGGCCACCCTGATCTTATACGAAAGTGACGGCCCCTACCTAAATGATTCCGTCGATTTTGACAGGTACTATGTCATTTATATCTATGATATATACCCATAGGACATGTCTGGCTAGTCGCTCAATAGAAACTGTCATGTGACCAAAATCTTTTGGCAGCAAGTTGAGTTGGGGGTAATCAATCAAAAAATTAGAAAAGGGGCCGATCAATGAATAAGTTACTTCTCTTGCCTTTTGATGGGCAGTGATCAATAAAAGGCCGAATAAATAAACAGGCGAATAGAAACCAAGAGATCAATTTAGCATAAATCTACATTATGAATTTAACCCCCAAAGAAAGAAAAACCTATTGGGAGGATGTTCAAAAATCAAAAATACATTTTTTGACATAATAAGGGGCAAATGTCGAAAATTTCAGCCCTCTAGCCTCATTGTACTATACACGTGATGCATACATTCATAGCCAGACCAGCTTGAAAACTGAAGAAACCTATACTTGAAACAGGTTTGGATGATGGTTTTGTAATGGATTGATTACGAATTGATTCAATTTTTCTTTTATGGTGGTTATATAGGAAAATCAATTCCGATAAAATGACCGCGCGTACAACGTGTTCTGCCGTCGCCAGTCATCCACGTCCCACCCTTACCGTACCCGCCACCCCAGGTGATTTTGCAAAGTCTTTTGAAGTTGAAAAGCAACGTACACGGTAATTATTCCCAAGGAAAGCCAGGTCGATTTTGGAAAGTTAATATTTTAAAAAAAATATTTTTCTAATAAGCAACAACTGCCTGGAACGAAATAAGTACTTTATCATCATCATCATCATAATCATCATAATCATCATCGTCGTCGTCAATCTCCTAATATGATTGGAACTAGTTGAAACAGAGCCAGGAACATACTTGACTATTAACTGTCTGCTTTTTTCATTGCCCCGTCTCAACAACACTATCTCTCTCTCTCTCTCTCTCTCACACACACACATACACATACACACACCTACGTACATCTGCACTCAAATATGCATATACTCACACGTATACATGCTTGTAGAGACGTATGCACTTGTCCGTACACTCGCCCACGCATGCACACTCACAGGCATACAATCTCACACACGCACAGAGACATGAACACTCCTGGACATACAATCACAGACTTGCACATACGCATGCACTCACGGACACACAATGATACATATGCATACACTCATCGCCATTCACTCACCCACGTATGCTTATTAACATACATACAATCACACATATACATGCTCATAGGCATAAACTTACATATGCAGGCATATATATATATATATATATATATATATATATATATATATATATATATATATATATATACGTACATACACGCACTCAGAGGCATTCAATCACACACATGCGCATATTCACACATTCTCATAGCCATACAGCCATATACACATGCTTATTCAAAAGCATACAGTTACACACTCGTGTGCCAAACATACTCAAACCGGTAAAATCCAGCACACACAAACAATCACATACACATGTCCCATAATACACACACACACACACACACACACACAAACATATGTACACTCAATCATCTATACACTTACCCGCACGTATATGCTTAATTATTTATTATATCAATACCACGTTGGCATTAAGTACAAAATGGGGAAACTGCATCAACCACGATTGTCTAACTCTTGGAACATCAGAAACCTAATACAGAAGTGCAGCTAGTTAGGTATTAACAAGAAAAATCTAATTTTGGTAAATTTGTTTAGCAGCACTCGCTGAGATTTTCGGAACTCAATATCAGAGGCTGAACCAGACTTTTTTTTCACTTGTAAAATACGGAGACAAATCCAACAAGGTTTCAAGATATTACTGCAGGTAACTGTAGCATTATCATTAAATTGCTTAAACACGTGTATGATGCATGAAGGATCTGTAGCGTAAGGATATTCTATAGACTATTCACTTCCATTTCAGGCAATAAAAAATACCCGTAAGCCTGTATATCCAAAGTGAATAAATAACATATCATATAACTAAAGCTTTGTCAAACATCTATCTCTGCGAATGACAGTTATCTTGTTTGATCAGAAATGAAAGAAAAAATTAATCCCAGCTTAGTTTGATTTAAAATTCAGCTCACGTATTTTATTCTATTATCCAAGAACATTCATTTGAATTTTGTTTCAGAAGTTTCCGATGTAACTATAAACTTTTCATTGGTACGTAGAGTGTAGCTGTATCATTAGAACTTTTTTCTTGCGCGTATGAATGCATGTGTGATGCGTCAAAGATCTGTTTCCTAGAAACATACTGTGGCGACCCCTATACTCTTATCCAAGAATTAGATACGAAACCCTTCTTTTAGCTATATATCAAAAGCGTCACTTCCTTCGACGACCCCCTACAAAAACCTTGAACGCACGTGGTCGAACGCCTCTTTGTCGTGGTCTTCGAACCGGTTGACTTCTACCTTTTTTGGCCCCGGCATCTCGAGCCGGTTATCTTCCCTCACCCCTCTCTAAGCTCGCGGTCGGTGCAGTCTCTATGCATTGACCATGATTATATATATTGTCCGGTCACTCATCTTCATTGATGTATGTATTCGCAAGAACTTCATAGCTATTAAATGCAAACACTGCAACTACTATTTTTGGCGACCACGCAAACGCTGCGTTTATTATTTCGCCTATTTAGCTCCTCATTGCACCTATTCTGACTAACCGCCTTTTTATAATCTAGCTTGGTCAACTACACCACTCATTATAACAGGCACGACTCACCAGGCCCCATTTAATAGATAGGCAAAACGACATTAGACCCTTTGTGCCACATGTCCCTTAAATTCTTATTCTTTCCTATATTTCGTTTTTACGTATAGGAATAATCTAAACCTTACATGCCTCTTCTCTTAACCTAATCGAATATATTAATGCTCCCATTCCATGTATTTCATTTAGATTTTTCATTTGTGCATTGAACATATCTCTCATTTTTCACATCCAAATATTAGCATGTGTCTTTTTACTCCATCTGACATCTGCGTCCACATTTATACTTGGAGCACATGTTCTCTATACCTCTCTCTTTCTCCATCAACATTTCCAGTAACGTCACCGCTAACACCAAATCACGTGGAAGCAAAATCCTTTGTCTCCAAAATATTTGCGCTGCCCATTCCTTGATGAGAACTATTAGGACTATCCAGAACCATTAATTTCTACGAACAGTTCGCATTCCAATCTGAATATTTCCTACTATCAGATATCTTCTTGGTTCTAGTAGTTCTGGTTGAGGAATGGGAAGCGTGATGGATGTTGGTAGACAGAGGGGATTTAGTCTCTTCGTGGTTTGATGGTGGCATCGGCGTCACTGGTTATGTGAAAGGAGAAAGGAAGATGTAAGAAGAGAATGCGCACCAATTATGAACTTAAACGTCTAGATGAAACAAAGTAAAAAGAACACATACAAGGACGTACATCTATTACAAGGACACAGATGACTAATGACGAATGAAAATGAAGTATATGTAAGAATCACGGATCAGATCGATCACGTTAAGGTATGAGAAGAGAAGAGATAGCGAAAGGTGGGAGCTTTCTTGTCCTTGATAGTACTGATGTCGGAGTCAAAGCGGACCTATCTGAACTGCTTGTGAATCCGTATGGCTTAGTCGTACCAAGGTATACTTGGAAACCAGGTTCAGTGTGCGAGCCAAACTGCTAAGTTGTGTGCATAACCTGGGCCTATTCTCTGACGCTGATAGACACCATAAAAGACAGAGAACACGGAGTTTTATCCATGCGTGTTTCCCGGAGTGAAGAAATTAGGAGAAATTATCGTGACTATCGGACAGTAAAAAGCATTGCCATTTCACTCATGAGAATGAGAGGTGTATATGCGTTTGGAGCACGTGGTGAGTAGCTGGCAACAAGTGCTGGGGCCAGAAGCTTAACTAGCTAGGGGTGCTGGCGCTAATGAGCATTGGACCATATGCGTCCAGGGATTTTATAGGGGTCGTCGTCGGAAGTGACGTTTTCGATATCTTGCTAAAAGAAAGGTTTCGTATTTAATTCCTATCTAAAAGTATAGGGGGCGCTACACTACAATACTATAGTCTGATCACTTCCATCTTGGGCAATGCAAACAACACGTACACATCTATATCCACAGTGGATAGATGAGTTATCATATAGTTACAACTTCGTCAATCAACTATCTCTACAGTGACCAAAACTAGAATTAATCTGTCTTCCTACTGGTGTATTCTTTAAATGGAAAACTTATCCCACTGAACTCTCTGAATTTTGTGTGTCACTCTCTGATCTCTTATTGGTCAGAGCCAACCAGTATTGAAAATGGGAGAGTCCATGGGGTAACAGCGTACACCTACTTCTCAATTTCCAGGCATTTTGTATGTTCAATATCAACTCGTAGAGATATTATCGTATACTTAGTTTGCAAAATCCAGCCCTACCGCATACATCGTCCCCAGAACCCATTTCCATCACTGGAGCCAACCAACTAATGCTCGTCCCCAAATGGACTGGCATTTCGATATGTTTCTTATATGTTTTTGATATGTCATATATATCTATATCTGTATATTATATACGAATATCATGCTGCCATTAGTTACAAAGTGCATAGTAAGTGGTATTGTATATGATACGATTCCTGGGAGAGCAATATCAACCACAATCATCTGGCCTTTGGGACACCAGCAAATGAAAGCATAAAGGATGGTGGAAAGTCGAATGTTATAATAGCGAAAGCAACATTAATGCTATTTCAACTCGTAGAGCTGTGCCTCTGTACTTAAAGCTTTCGGGACACAACGTCAATGGCTAAATTGGATTTTTACATAAGATACAGGGATTTATTGAAGCAGATTTCGATAACTTTACGATAATTCAGTAATAGGAGACTGACCCCTGAATTAGTCTGTGTTTCTCCTCTCAGTGTTATCTTTAAGGGTAAGCTTATTCCTCAATCTGGTCTTTAACTACTGCGTTTAATGCCCCATCGGCACCAATTTTTTGCTCAATCTGTTGTCTTTTTTTCTCATGAGTCCAACCCATCGTCATTTCGCTCGCCTAATTATATATGTAACATCCTCTGCACTGACCTGACCTCGTGTACATGTGGATATTTTTTCTAGATCTTGGAGTTATTCCTAGCATTGCTCTTTCCATGGATCTCTGTATGATGCTGTGAGGTTTCGGTTCATTCCGTTAGTTTCCATATTTCGCATCCGTAAGTCAATGCTGATATTACACATTCATTCATTCTACCCTAGATCAGGGAAGTCATAGAAATTGGGGTGTCAAAACCAATCAGAGCCGACCCACCCGACTACAGTGGGGTGATTATTGCGATTAGCATGAGGATAGGCATCGCAAGTCAGCACCTGTGTGCCGAGACGTTTCGGAAATCGAAGGAATTTGATTCGGTAGCTGAAGTATTCGAAAAATCCATCAACTCACTTTATCGACACGGTGTCGACTAACAGAAAAAAATATGCAGCGACGAGTAAACTGCGTAGCAAAAGTTGCATATACTGCTGGTCCCCGAATTTCAAGGGCAAGCTATCAATTCCGATTTGTGATTCTGCATTTCTTGCTCTATTTACAATTGTAGTCATGCTCGTCTCACCTTATAAATCTACTGCACAGGCGGGAAGGAAAATCCGTACATGGGCACCGCCGTCCGTGATCCTATTGCTATGGTTATCCCTCCCAATAACCGGTCGCTCGTGAAACCAAGCCATTCATTCATTCGTTCACCATAGTAGTAACATACCTCCTTCACGTTCTATGAACGACTGGATGTTCAAGGTTAGCTATTTTAGCCACATTTGATGGTGGTCAAAAACAGGAGTTCGATATATCATAGAATGAATAAGGAAACTCGAATGGCAATGGGCTGGTCATGTTCAGAAAATTCTGGCTCTGTGACACCCACGATAGAGAGAGAGGTCTGACGAATCTTGGGGAGGGTCTATGGCCCAACGACGGATGCTAAAATACTGCTGGTGCTGATGATTCAATATCACAACAGGGTAGCATATTGATCGCCCTAGAACAGTGGTTCCCGACGTTTTTAAGGCTGCTCCTAACTCTTGTCAATAACATTACTAGTCTCCCTCCACTTAAGTATGTTGCAAGAAGGAATAATAGCCCCACAAATGCCCCAACCAAGCGGCCAAGTGGGCTACAGATTCTTCTCTATTTCAGTGTCTGTGTCTATGTGCCAATGTGCCT
>OY735231.1:28508353-28589025 GCA_963457665.1 Thysanoteuthis rhombus | reverse complement strand
ATAATGATAAATCGCACAAGTAAAATAAAGGAGAATAAAAACTGGTGGACGAAATAACGTCACCAGCATCGATACTTCTCCATAGGTACAAGTGGAGGGTAAAATAGATCGGATTCTAGTGTTATGCCGTCATTGCTATTTTATGCTTCCAGAGTAAATGAATTTGTTTCTAGTTGGCAAAAATGTGTAGATTCTGAAAGTTCTTATTTTGATTATCAACTTTTATTCTAAGCTAAGATATACTGCTTTAACGTTGATGGTGAAAAACAGCAACAAAAAGAACTTAAATGTATTTCTACTGCGCTGATTAGCAAGAGTTGGAGTGCGTTTTTATTTACTTTTATTTGCAAAATTATTGAGCGCCGGAAGTCTCGTATGGCTGAGTAGTTTAAGACATAAAATCGGCTCTAACTCAGGCGTAGATAATTTGTGTTTACTTTGCACAAATGCCCTTGGGAAATGCATGAATCTGCATCTCCCTTCAGCAATAGACGTGCTCAGTATCGCTAAAAAATCGCTAAATCCAAAAAAATCAAAGCTAAAAATAACCAAGAATGGCCTAAACACACGCTTCAAGCCCGCCTCGGTTAATTAACTGCTTTTTCGCACTGCCAAAATAAGAAATGCGCTAAATATTGAGCGAAAAGGGCTTAATTGGCAACAATCAAAAAGCATTACAATCATCGGTTGGAGGCACATAATTTCCAAGAGGAGTAAGCCCCCGCCTTCTGGTGACGGCCTGTAAATACCTCTGTCTTCATCTTGAATAGAGTGAATCTGTTGTTTTTTTTTTCTTTTGCATCAGTGATTTTTGTTTGCTTATATATTCTCTCGATACATTACAATGTTGCTGATTTGACCGGATCATAAAGTGTCGAGTATTCAGAAGATAACTTCTTGGGGATTCCAGCTTTGATAGAAGAAAGACCCTGGACGTAAAAAATACGTTAGGAAATCATGAAACTGGAACAAAAAGGCAAAACACGCTGTATGGAAAAAGATATCTAATATTCATTCTTTGCATCGATTGGGAACGACCCTTTGTTTTTAGAGCTGGAAAAGGTGCTGAGGCGAACAAAAAATACAAAATATGTAAGCATGCTCAGTCCTGGATAGAAGCGTCACTACCACTGTCTGTATGTTCTCCCAACCCTTTTCTCTGGTCTATCCTTTTTCTTCTTCTTTATTTTTTTTATAAATCTGTGCGAGTTCACCCAAGTAATTAATTTTTGCTTTTTTTTTGTCCTGCCAATCTTAGTTAAGGCCTAATTTCAATTTGCCATCCTTGCCTCCCGCTGAGAGACAACTACAGATTCCATCCTTATCGAGGAGCCACTTAGCCTCCCATTGAGAGGCCACTTCAGATCCCAGCATTATCCGATGTCGCCCACGCCGCATCTTCGATGACACGCCATTTACACTTCATCAATCCATCTTCTTTGACCAGCCGTTTTAACAGGATTCGGACACATCTCTGTTGATGGTCATGAAACGCAATCTCTGCACGTGACATATATCTCACCTGACCTGTGTCCCAAGCCTCGTATACATTCTTGACAGGTGCCACCATCAGTTTGCGCTCTGCGACAAAATAACGTAACGAACATCGTAACAAAATGTCCTCAGCGACATCGCAACATAGCCTCGCGCAGATCCGCAAACGCACACTCTGACATTATTACAATGAAATATTTTCATGGAACTTAAGAAATGTCTAAATGTCAGATGGACGAAATTGGATGAGACGTGGCGGAAATAAACAGCAGTATAAGTGCAATAAAGGATATCCCCCGCTTCACGCCTCTTTTCTGCTCTTTCGAAAATTAGGCGAAAAAGCAAAAATAGCGTCAAGCGTTTGTTATATAGAAAGACGTCGTAGAAACAGTGCGCACCTACTTTTTCTCTTTCTCTCTTGTACACCCAGGTCTTAAGTAGCTCCCTCCACCCCAGCACCCGATGGCTCATCCTAACATACACTCATCACCATTTTCGGGCTGGGAATGCTCAAAAAAATTCTCATAGAAATCAATTAAATTGTTTTTTCGAGTTGTGCTATTTCGGTTTACGAGAGTTTTTTTAAAAATAGGAATACTCTAAATTCGGATAGCTAGGGAAACCTCTAATTACATAGAGGTTTTCCTTGAGTAAATTTCAATCTTATCTCAAGGAAATCTCGAATAAAATAATGGTCAAAATACTGAAATAATAATAACTAATTTTGAATATTCGTAAATTCATTGCTTTCTCTCATTCATTGCTTTCTCAATGCTTTCTCTCATTGCTTCAAGCAACAGGAAGAGCCAGAGAACACAGTGGCTAAAAAAAAACTTGCAATATTTCCTGACCTCTAACCAGGCCCATCACCAGGATAGAGTGAGTATGGATCATCCATTAAGTCCGGGGCAAGTAGATGTGTTCAGTGTTGCTGAAAAAATCGCTAGATTTTCCTTTGAAATAGCCCCAGATGACAAGAACACATCAAAAACATACTAAAAATAGTCAAAAACATACCCAAAATGGCCAAAATGTTCAAGCACGCCCGCGCTAATTTAGCACTTTTTCTCTTTGCAAGAAACAAGTTTTAATGTTTTAATGATTAGCACACTAAACTTGATTCAGATTGCATTCACCAGCGGGCCTAATTGATTTCCAGGTGGGGCCTGGCCAACCTTGGCCCCCTTTGGCGACAGGCCAGCCACTAACAATTCATTTTATCCGGATTTTCAATGCATTCCTGTTGTTGAATCATTAAAAATGCATTTACATTATGCATATAATAGCTTTATTTTGCCTGCAATATTTGCATTAATTCAAAACTATTGACAATTCTTTTCTTCTTGATGTCCAATACATTTCAATATGTAATTTCTTTACATCTTTCCATAGAGTATATACGGGTTATTCTATTTGCATTCATTCAATATGGATTGAATGAAAGTATCTAGAGATTTTTTCAATTTCACCCCCACAAAATTATCACCAATGCCTTTACATCATAGAAATAATAGCCTCATTCTGTCAGTAATACTTGTCTTAATTCTTGACCACAGAAAATTCATTTCTTCCTGATTTTGAATGCTCAGCGTACACACTGGGCAACAAAACCTACCAAAAACAAATTTAACGAAATATTTAGTTTAATTGTATGTAGATATCTAAAACTAACTGGGTGACTTGTAAAGTAACGTAAAATCGGTGGTCTGCAATAGGAAAAGCTACCAGGATCCAGATTCGATTTGATAATCTGTGAAAATAGCGATTGTGTAAATTTATTTCCCTACTACCAGAATTTGATAATCAATTATCTGAGTGAATTACAGTATATATATATATATATATATATATATATATATATATATATATATATATATATAAATATATATATATATATATATAATTGTGTGATCCATAGCTGTGTGGCTATAGACTTTAACCCATCCAGTACCGCAAGGCAGAATTGAAACCCTCATATCCTACCTCTGGACTACGGAACTGGGTGGCCAGTAAGGCTGAATCTAAGCGATATATTCATTTACGCTGAAACTCCTCATCCATCAGAGTGCTCTATTCCTATGGAACAGCATTGCATAAGCTTACAATGGATGAGTTACCTCACTTGAAGAGTGCTCAACCCTGAATAGAGGTGCATTAATTATTATGTCATCCACGGACAGCTGTTTCGATGTATTACATCTTCAGTGTGGCTGTAGACTTTATATATATATGGGAAACAGGCTAGTTGGACACAAAATAGGTTGAATCACTTGCTTTAATTTTTGACACTTGATGGCGCCACTGTTAGCCTCATTTTGAGTAGAAAAAATCGGCCATTTTTCAACTGAGTTTTAGTCATATGCTTTATGCGCACGAAGAGTTTTGCATGAAAAACGTTTTTCACCCGGGCAAGTAACTTTTCCCCTATGGCAAACGGGTTCCTAGTTCACGCTGTATTGTGCAGTTGATGATAGCTTACTTAAAGAGAAGTGACAATAAACAGTTTACATACTACTGTAGCGACTCCTTTTTTTTTTTTGTTAAAGTTAAATACAGAAATGAATAAGTATTAGTTTTAGATACGGAACTTTAAATCTAGCCACTTATGCAAAACGTCGCTTCCTTTATCTACTGTCCATAAAAGACCTGGACCCACGTGTATGAGCACTTATTTGCCCCAACTTTCGAAGTCAGTTATTTCCCCTCTTCCTCTTCTTTTTGTCCTCTCCTGGTTGGTGCACTTTCCATTCTCTGACCGTGTCTTTAATATATCGGCTTTTGTCACCGATGTTTCTATGAGAAAAGGAGAATCTACGAAAGCTTTATAGTGACTGAAAGCAAATACTACAATTATTTCACGTATCATTTCACCCCTTTTAGCTCATTGCTTCCAAAACTGAACCAACAACCTTTTGATAATCTAGCGTGGTTAAACATACCACTAATTATTTCAGGCACCACTAATCAAACTCCATTCGATAGATAAGCCAAACGACATTAGACCCCTTATGTCACGTGTTTCCCCGAATTGATCAGTCTCTCCTATATTACATTCTGATGTATAGAAATAACCTAATAACAAACTCTTTCATTCTCCATGAAGATGCTACGTAGTAATTTAATCTAAACAGGCCTCTTCGATCACAGCAGATATCATCAATGTTATTTTTTTTCTTTCAGCATTACATGCATTGTTCATAAATATTTAATTTGTCGAATCATTAATTGTACGTCATATCTATTTGTCTAAACATTTGTATTTGTCCTTATTTCGATTATGAACCCTGTTTAGTCTCTGCGTCCATATTCATACATGGCGCACCTAGATCCTATCTTCTACCAAGGAAATGAGAATGGCTACCGGATGTTTACATCTAAACAAGATGGCCACTCCCGTCTTCTTCAAAAATTATCGTGGCTCCAGCATGTGGCGGTAAACTCAAAGCACATGGAGAAAAATTCCTTTGTCCCCAGCAACAACAATCTCGTTTCTACTCAGAACCATTTCTACTCTCCCTCACATAATATAAGAACTGTGATACCCGTGCTACATTTTTGGTAGCTTCTGTTGGAACTTTTTCTCGGAATAGAATGTAAAGAAACCTATGAGTTTGGGGCTGTGAGTTACATTGTAAGATAGTGTACTTGGTATGATGTAATTATATGTAATTGAGGCAGATGAAGAACAAAAAGCCTTCAAATTGACAAAACAAACTTCAAACAAGTCATTTGTATCTTCATCTTTTTTTATTGCTTTTCCCCCACCTTATTACAATATATCATTGCGGTCCACTCCCACATGATTCCACTTGTCCTCCCAGGAGGTCATTATGTTTCTGAAACTTGACTTTTTACTCATATACAACCTTTTGTCTAGTTAAGAATTTTATATTTCTATGTTATGATAATACATCAATCACATTCCTATTTACTGGTAAGATAAATAATTTTCCCAACCAGATTGTACCCACTACCGGGTTGTTAGTTCAATTTTTACGATTTTTTAAAAAGATTATGTAAATTACTTGACAAATGTTTAAAACCTAAACGATCCATCCAAAGGAAGTCTCTTCTCCTTTGTAACTTTTGGTCATATAGTCACTGAGTCATGAATCATTCTGACGAGAATTTATCAGGTAAGTCATAAAATCTGATCTACCTGTAAAAATTGTGACGTACCATACGTGGGTGATCCCCCTAGATAAACGCATGGCTAATGATAAGGTGTGTCAACATATAATAGACCATTTAAAAAAAAAACGTTTACCGATTCATTTTTTTTTCAATCCAGATTATATAAAAGATTAAAGGATATGGACACAAAACATTTGGCGTGGTTGATTATGCAATACACAGGAAGTGATTACAAAGAGAGGATGAAATTATTAAAGCCACGCGCGTGACATATCCATATGGATTTAACAGAGAAATAAACTCACGCGATAAAAAAAAAGTGCGTAGGAAGACGTCACGCACAGGAGAACGCCCGATAAACACTCGTGCATTAATAGAAATAATAGAGAATCCCCTGTTTCTTTAGAAAAATCAAAACATATTTTAACGAAGATCTTCGAAGATATTTGGATCACGGTAGAATACTCCATAATCACTCCAAAAAGGATATATTGAAAGATATAGCGAATGAAATGTTAAACACAGAGTTGGTATATAGATGACTGAATATCATCAATGGTACGAATTTATAAAAGGTGTAATAGATACTAAATCATTTTTAAAAAAACACCTATCGGAAAAGAAAATAAGATTCCTTGTAATATATGAGTTATCCATAGATGAAGGACTCAGTGATATAAATATACAAAACGATATTTGAAATTTGGAAATAATACAAAGTCTTCCGAATGAATTGAGAAGAGGAGAACGTACTCTGTCCGTAACATTCTGACAAGGACCAACAATACGTAACAAAATCTTCAATTATGGAAAAACAGTAGAAGATATATAAGCATCGCATTTGTGTGGCAAAGACCTAGGACACGTATTAACAGGTAATTTAGAGATAGTAAATGAAACTCAAACTTCATCGAAGATCAAAATACAGAGAACCAAATGTATATACTATGGTAAATGTGAGAATGAAATTGAAAAAAATCACTAGATATTTTCATTCCGTCTATGTTGAATGAATGTAAAATATCATTATCCGTATTTACTCAATGGAAAGATGTAAAGTAATTACATCTGTCAATGGAAAAATTAAATCTTTAAAACATACCCCAGGACAAACCTTGTACTCAGAAACCTAAAAATATTAGAATATCTTCAAAGTAAGTTGGTTATAATTCTGATTGGCAAAGCTAAAAATACCATAACATTTATATGTAAGAGTTACTATGTCCTAATAAGTCGGAAGCAGAAATTTTGTGAAAGTTAAATGTCAAGACAGAAGTGATCAAACTTTTGAGCAGATCCATGCACCTATCTCTCCAACATTGTCACCATCTGTCCGCACCACACAATATCTTCAAAACTTCTCTTTCTGTACACACGGTATCTCCAGATATTTTGTAGAAGTGCTAGAATCTTGGAGCAGGTTTATCAACAATTACTTCTACTATGTCATAGCTATCAGTCTGCACATAAGTTTCATTTTAAAACAATAGTTTATGATATTTGATCATTAATAGATCGAAATCACTTACTCTGAGATATTCGGTTCTTTTGTCAATTCCACTCAGCATAAAATTTCCCCTCCACAGATATACAATACGCCTATACTTGGTGAAAATTTGTTTTTCTGACTGGGGCACCACAGCTAAAATCCTTCACTATGAAAAATGGCGTTGAATCTTTTTTGCAACTGATCTGGAATGTCTAACCAACTCACGGAAGGTCGCTCTAGCATATCTACTTTGTTTCATTAATCAACTCGAAAATTCCTATGGGGTTCTATTGAAGTGCCTGAACTAAATTGTAAGTTGAGTCATGGTACGCATGCGTGGATCACGTGGTATAAATCTACCAATGGGCAAGCATTAACGACCCCTGAAAATTTTAACCTGTCTTCAATTGGCTGTTACGCATCGTTTGAAATAGATATGTTTTTTTCTGACGTATCGTAGAAATGGTCCATTCAAAATTCGAGCAATGCATCAGTTCGAAATTTCTGGCGAAATTGAACAAAACAGCTACTGAATCTTTCCGTATGCTAACCGAAGTTTGTGGAGAAGAATACATGTCAGACGAGGGTGTGTTTAAGTGATACAAACGATTTTGTGAAGGTCGCGAGGATGTCGAAGATGATGAACATAATGTATGCCTATACACATCAAGGACTGGCATGTTTGTTGAAAAAAATTGATCTAAACGTTCGAGATGATCCTTGACTCAACATCAGAACGCTAGCAGAAATGGTCTCCATTGGTAAAGAGATGTTTCTTGACACGCATGGGCGTCCACGGCGTTCATCTTCCACGACATCCTCTCGACCTTCACGAAATCTCTTGTGGCACTCGAACACACCTACACGTAAAACGTTTTCCCAGGAATTGCCTGAGGAGTTCCTGCATAGATCTATAAAACGTATATTCTTGGGGATTGGGCTATATTTTGCTTTTCTTGGTGTAAGATAAAATTTATTAGTTTTATTCATAAGAGTGGCGTTCAAACAAAGACAAAGGCCTGGCTTCAAATATAGAATCTTGTGTGCGGCACGCTGTTTGCACATTCATTCTTCAACTATCTTTGTTCATCATCGATTTGGATGTGCAAGTGACCAAGCGGTTAATAGCTTGGAGAATCTGATCTTATTTTCATTCAATTTGGACATAGTCAAAGACTGATTTTGACTGCTACAAATTACGTTAAGGGAAACGCTAGTTTCTAATCTTGAAATTATTACTTTATAATTGGTTAAGTAAAACGCTAGTTTTTTATTTGTAAAGGTAACTATACGATGCTAGCTATTTAGCTATTGAATTTGTTTCAACTGTATTAACAACGTACATTTTTAGATGTATCCACGCATCTCGATAAGATGCTTTCCGGTCGGTTCCAATTACGTTAGATAACTGAAAGAGGAAGTAAGGAATGGAGGGGTGCGATGTCAATAAAAAGCGTGATGTCATTAAAGAATATCAATCCGATCATTTTTAACCAGCTGCTATGATGTCATGATAGAATGAACGAGGTTCACATTTCTGTATTTAAAAAAAAAATGCCAAAAATGGCTCAAAACACTATAAATGGCAATTTACGATTTTTATTGCAAATAATATTCATTTTATTGCAAATAATACTCACATATTTCCATATCGCAATATTCTACAAGTAGAAGAATCAATTGACTCAAAGAAAGATTACTTTCTCTTCTTCTTCCTACTCCTCCTTCTGCAACTACTACTGCAGAGGGTGGACGCACCGTTGAACTTATGGTTCTCATTATATGTACTGACCGTTATGGTTACTTTATATAGTCGAATAATTTGAACATTACTAGTACGGAGAATGGGCTCTGCTATCCGAGTTAAGACTCTGGGTTGAGACAGTCGGCGTTCACTTTGCCCTTGGTTAAAGCATGTATCAATCTCTCCCCTCCCAATTCCAACAAGTTATGGGCCAGCATGATAGGATTAGGCCCATCACAACCCGTCATGTCTTACACTCACTCGGGCAAGGCCTATGTCGAACAAAAGACCTCAAGTAAACGAAGACACCATCATGCAATGAGATAGATATTGGAAAATATCTGATATTATGTACAATGGAATATTGTTGATTGGTTCGGCTTGTTGAAAAGCCTTTACATTGAACAAAGCGATATGCGAAAAGGGGAAATTGGTAGGAAATTTCATGATGAGGTCATTACAAACGATGCTCAATGGTACCCAAGGGATTTTCCCTTGTGTATCTTATTACTGATTGGCTGACTAGAGCTGAATCAATTATTAATGTTGATATGACTAGAATGATATCGTTTAACAGCTGGAAGCAGTCATAGTTTTTTTTATGTGCAAGCAAAGAAGCGGGCGTTCGTTTTCGAAAGATGATCACTTAACCCTTCTATGACTCCTGGGACGTATACATCCTGAATTTTCTATGACTGCTGGGATGTGTATGTATGTATATATGACCTGTAGATCTCTGTGGGAAATCCGTTGGGACGGATGTGTCACGAAAAATGAAGTAAATGAGCTTTTCCCGGCTTTTACAGCCGCCGACGATGACCTCATCGTATAAAACCCACGTTGAAATAAGTTAGCTTTACATGACTGAACAGGAAAGGCGTGCAGGCGAAGTAAATAGCCAATTCTTTGTTTTTCATCTGTCCTCGGGTAAATATCTAACGGGACTGATGTGTCCCATCATGATTTTGATTCCTGAAACATTGAAAATTTTCGATTTAATGAAAAAAATAGTCTTCTCTAACCATTAAATAAAAATAGGTCTAGTTGGTCACTCACTAGAAACCGTCACGTGACAAATGCATTTTGACAGCATGCTGTGTTGGGTCGATCAATCAAAAAAATTGGAAAAAATGGATGATTAATGGATAAATCACTTCTATAGCCTCTTTTGGACAGTGATGACTAAAAAAAAGCATGAATGCTGCAGGACACGAACTAAGGGGTCGATTTGGAATAAACTTACATTGTGAATTGAATCCCCCACTGGAAACCTGTTCAGGATGGATAAAAAAAAACTGACAAAAACAAACTTTTTTTTTCAGATACAAGGAGTAAACGTTTGAATTTGCAGACATCTACCTCCATTAGTGTGACCTGTAGGCGTGATCCACACATAGCCAGCCAGCCAGACAGACAGACAAACTTTAAAACTGAAGAAACCTATGTAGACAATTTTGGTTGACGGTCTGTATTCAAAATGTTTGTGGCTTTTTAGTATCCTTCCAAACATTCAGGCATTAAGCACCTTGATAGGTTAGTCGCGAAAGGGTTACGAAGATACAATGCAGAGCATGAATTAGGAATTTGAAAGACTTGCCCAAGTTAATTATCTCCCCTAAAAGAGCCTGTGGTGAAAATTCACGCTGAAATGGATCGTGACTAAATGACAAAAGCAGTTTTGATATTTAGTTAGGATCATAGTAAACAGTCAATTTGGCCAATTAGAGCTTGTCACGAAACCTGATTACATTTTCCTATCAATTAGTTCTTATCTGGTCCTTAACTCTTTCTCTGCTTCGTTCCAAAATCATTTAATTGGTAAACAAACTGGAAAGTAAATGATGATGATGATGATGATGATGATGATGATGATAACGTTGTTGTTGGCGACGGTGGCGGCCTTGGTTTCAGTTTAGGTAAGTCACCAGCTGGGTCTCGACCAGAGACCTAAGCCTGGCCACCTTGTAAGTTCTGACGGTCCGGGCTTTGGAAAGAGAGAGAAAGGTAGAAAGGGAAGGGGTTGCATGACATTTACTTATACAAACATTATAAGAGTTTCCCAGACGTACTTCTATATATATATAAACTAATATATGCTATTTGTAATACATACAGTATCATTGACAAGATTTTTCTAATAATGTGTGCAGCGGAGATAGAAGATATGTTCTGTATTTCATATATGCTGGGCTTTCCAGGGATGCTGTTGGCAAGTTCACTGGTGCCTCTTTTGAGAAATCCAACAACAATCTGTATTATTTTGTCCCTGAATGACAACATACTACTATTAATTTTACTACTATTTCTTTCATCTTATTTCAGATGCTTTTTATCACAACAGTGGTTTTTAAGGAGCGTGGATCATAAATAAAGAATAAACTTCCTACAAGATTCGACCTCGCATGCTTTATCCATATTTATTTATAAGTATATATATATATATATATATATATATATATATATATATATATATATATATAATATGAGCTGTAAAGAGTGAGAAAGACTCGGGAGTAAAGTGTTTAGAGGTAAGGTTTATTAATCTGTAGATATTAATGGTTCAGACATGTTTCGGGATTTGTTCCCATCTTCAGTGGTGTGTGTTATGTGAGTACGTGTTTTTAGGGTTTAAAGTTTCCGTGTGGAACCAGAGTCTAATATCAGGAGCTTAGCCTTGTGGGTAAAATATTTTATAAAGGCTGAACTGTAGACAGACTCGGGAGTAAAGTGTTTTGAAGTTAGGTTTATCTATACTCAAATGTTTTTATTAATGGTCTAGACATGTTTCGAGAGGTATTACCATCTTCAGCAGTGTGTGTGTGTGTGTGTGTGTGCTTTTAGAGGTTATAGGTTTGATGTGGAACCTGAGTCCACTATCAGGAGCTTGGCTTTGTAAGCAAAAATGGTATCCTGGCTGCTGGGGGCATCATGTTTTGAGATAGAATGTCCAGTCAGTGATGAAGTCTATGGTTTAGCAGCAGCAGTAACAGTGGGTCTTGGAGAGTACAAAAAGTGTCAGTGTAGGGGTAAGTGATGCGGTGTTAGATTATGTGGGTATGTTAGGGATAGTGTAAACGGAGGGATGATGAGGTCAAGGAAATACATAGGTTTCAACCTTCCAAGTCAACAAAAATATGTTGGCTATGATTTGAACAAGTGATATGACTGGCTAAGCTAGAGTTTGCTATGGGTCTGAGTGACTTTGAAGTTCTCAGTATTGAATGAACCTGGGGGTAGATGTGGATGTGAGGTTATTGTTAGTAGGAGGTTTATGAATTAGAGATCTGTGTGATTAGGGTTATTAAGTTTGGTGTTACGTCCATCAGTAGAGAGAGTTTTTAGTTTATTGATCCACATATCCTCATGTCTTTCTAGAACTTTAGTTGTGTCCATGGGAGTATTTTTTTCTATCTTTTCAATAATAATAAAGCTAGTGTCTGTGGCTGGGTGTGCGAAAGTGTAATTCTACGGGAAGTGGGCTGCGATTGTTTTGTGATTTAATTCTGTGTCCGTAATTGTTGAGTCTAATGTTAAATTGCCACTTGGACTTGCCTATGTATTGTAATCTGCATCTATTGCACTCTAGAAGGTATATAATGTTTTTACTAAAATAGTTAGCGCTATGGTATGTGTGGTAACTCTCTTTGGTGGTAGTGCTTGTGAAGGTGTTGGTGTATTTAAGGTGGTTGCAACATAGACTTTTTCTTTTGTCGTATGGTTTACAGAATTTAGTGGTTCTAGGGATATTGATGTGTGAGACTTTATGATTTATAATATTGTTGCTGCTAATCATGTCTGTGATGTTTTGGGGTCAGCAGTAAGCGATGACACATGGGTCTGTGAATATTTCTCTTAGATCAGTTTTAAGGGTGAGGATGTTCCATTTCCTATTTATAATGTATGCTAAGGGTGGGAGTGTGTTGTTGAAGGTGGTGATAAGTGGTATGCAGTCAGGTTAATTATTGTAGGAGAGCTTAAAGGTTTCATCCCTGGGTATTTTAGTTTTTTTTTTTTTTAATTTAGCTTTTTGTATCATGTAGTGAATATCCTCGTTGAATGAAATATTGTACAAAGTTATGATTGTGTCTGTTGAGTTCACTATCCATAGAGCAAATTCTTCTAATTCTAAGGGCCTGTGAAAATGGTAGGCTTCTTTTTAGGTGTTGGGGACGGGTTGACTTAGAGTGGAGGTAATTGTGGGTGTCTGTGGGTTTAGTGTAGAGGGTAGTTTGGGGGTTTCTGCTATTGTCTATGTATATGTAGGTGTCTAGGAAGGCTATGGAGTCAGTGGATGTCACGAAATCAAACTTAATTGAATCGTGTACAGAGTTTATATGAGTAGAGAAATTCTCTAGTTTAGCTTTATCTCCTGTGTATATGAAAAAAATGTCGTTTATATATCTGCCATAAAAAATGCAATCGTTGTATATCTCCGGGTGAATGAGGGTTTCTTCAAATTTACCCATGAAAATATTAGCATAGGATGGGGCTGCTACTGTTCACATGGCGCAGCCTTTCACTTGGAGGAAGTGTCTTTTGTTAAAATTAAAGTTATTTAGAGTTAGAATGTGGTACAAAAGGATGGTAATTGTCCGAGTACTGGATTCTTTAGTAATTCCATTGTTCAGGGCTTCTTTAAGTGCTAGAATGCCTTCGTCATGTTTAATCTTGGAGCATAGAGATTTCACATCCGTAGTGACTAGAAGTGATTTGTCTGGGATTGTTATGATATGTTTGATTTTGTTTAGAAGGTCTGTAGTATCTCGTATCTAGGAAATAATTTGCGTTGCTGAGGATTGGATGTAGTGATCTATCTATCTATCTATCTCTCTCTATATATACATATAAATATAAATATATATATATATATATATATATATAGAGAGAGAGAGAGAGAGAGAGAGAAAGAGAGGGTCTGTCGGGTCAATCTTTTGATTTGCAATTGATTTATTTGATTTCATTGATTCATTCGTTATATTTCCATTTTGGTTAATTTTATTTGCTTCATCTTCAAAGAACAGGATTTTCCCCCAACTAAATTACAGGGTTTAAATCAGTAACTTTTGGTTGGAATACGATGAATAAGAACCCATAGACTGAAATAAGTCACAAAAATGGCCAACAAGTTTCCTCATTTTTTTAAGCTCGTTTGGCTGACTATGTAGATATGTATGACTCACATGGACCGCATGAGTAGAGCTAAAAGGCTGAACATTAAAATATTTACTCCTTATGTTTAGAAAAAAAGTTACTTTTTGTTATTTTTTCTCTAAATTCCCTATAGATTATTAGTTGGAGGTTCAGTTTGCAATGTAAGTTCATGCTAAATTGGTCTCTCATATAATGTTCACGCTTGTTTGTTTGTTTTTTTTTGGTGGGGGAATTCGAACCTATAAGAGATCGCGGATTAACAAAAGGCGAGATTAGTAATTTATTCATCGTTCACCCCTTTTTCAGATTCTTTATTTGGTCACCTTAAACACGCCATGTTGCCAAAAGTAATTAATTACGTGACGGTTTCTATTGAGTGACTAACGAGACCAATAATGGGCAATAAAAAAAAGCTTTGCCCTTTCTAAATTGTAACTTTTCCTTCTCCCTGTGATCATTTGATACCATTCCCAAAAATGAATAATTGATTACCAGGATTGTTGAAAGGAAATTCCACAATGTTAAGTTTCTATTACATCGCTCATCCATACATAAGCTAAATACAATTAGATGTTGAGAAACTGTCTCTGCGCCAACGTCTTTTGGTGGCAGGCCGTGTTGAGGGCGATCAATAAAAAAATCAATAAAACAATGGAAAAAAAGAGTGATCAAAGAAAAAGTTACTCCTCTTGCCTTTTGTTTGAGTGTGATTACTAAAAAGTCTGAATTAAAAAGAGGAAAGAAGCGTGAATGCTGTTGGGCACAAACTATCATAAACTTACATTGTAAAGTGTAAACTCAAAAAAAACTATTTGGGGGAATTTCAAAATAAGTTCTTATCATAACATAACAAGAAGTAATGCAATTAAATTTCAAGTCACGCAATAAAAACCCTCATTTGATCAACGTCTTTTGGCAGCATGCTGTGTTGGTGGTGATCAATAAAAAAATTGGAAAAAATGGGGTGATCAATGAATAAGTTACTACTCTCGGCTTTTTATGGTAGTGATCACTAAAAATCTGAATGAAAATAAAACAAGGCACAAATAGAGGAACCTATTTAGCACAAACTTACATTGCGAATTGAAACATGAAAAAATGTTGGGGGAATATGGAACAAAAATGTTCTCGACATAATGAGTAAATGTTTGAATTTTCAGCCTTCTAACTCCATCGATGCTTCTTGTATTTTCGATACACAATTACATAGCCAGTCAGCCAAACCAGCTTAAAGATTGAAGAAACCTACGTTGACAGTTTTTGTGACAGTTTTGGCTGAAAGTTTCTAATTAGGTGCATTTGTGAGAGTTCTGCAATGTAACTCTACAATTTAGGCAGAGAACACACAATAATTCAATTTTATAATGAATGGAGTGACTTTTTCTGTCTCTATGTCTGTAACAATGGACTCTTCCACTTAGGTAACAATTTTGCTGATAAAAGATATCTCCAACCATTTCGAGCAATCGAAATATAATTACGAACCATTCGTCTTATAATCAAGTATATACAGTGATGAAGCATTATGGGAGAGGGAATAAAACTCATTGAAATGTGAGGACAGTTGAATTCATTTTTCAGAAACATAATCTCTATCTATAATACAACATTACAATCTATTCAAAATTGACTTCCCTTTACTTCACTGACAAATCTTTTTTCCAAAACACGAGTTGTTTTTCTCTAATTGGGGGGGGGGGCTGTTTACGAAGTAACTATACTGCTGAACTGGACCTTTAATTCTTTTATAAATAGGCAGTGACTTCGTATTGAGCTTAACATGTGAGAAAGAAATATTTAGACTTTTGAAAATACAACATTAATACTGCAATAAGTTCAGTCCTTACCTGGAGACGCACAATTGTGGCCCTGTGCCACGAGGAACTAACTCTGAGTTTACCTCACCATAGATCAATGGTTGATGAACTAGTCTTGTAGCTAAATACTATTTTGGAAAGTACCAACACTTTTGGCATTGTGTCAATGTTAAGTTTAATAGCAACTTACTGTAGAGTAATGATTAGCAAGTTGGTCTTGTAGATCATTTATATAGAAGTGAATTCCCCAGGCAGTAGCGGACCAAGAGGGGGCAGTAAAATTTTGAGGCCGATCCAATGGTTTATGCCATTACACTCAATGATATAGGAGAATCATAATAGATTATGAATAGTATCAGTACAAGATCACCAAAATTCTATTTACCTCATGAAGAGAGCAAGTCCTGGAAGGAGGGGTGACACCATGATTTACTGCCCTGGGTGATACCAACCATGAGTCCGCCATTGTCCATGGGCGCTCTATATTTCGTCTTCACAGACTGCCTTTAGATGATCTCCAGAAACCTAGACTGGGAAAATAAAGCTATCAGAATAGACAGCCAACATCTGAATATACCTCAGATTCGCAGACGAAATCGTCCTTTTCGCAGAGAACCTACATGACCCCCAATTGATGAACTAAGTGAAAACAGCAAGAAAGTCGGCCTACATATGAACTTTAGCAGAATAAAAGTCATGTGCAACAATCACGTCGGAAATGAGAACACAACTATCAAAATCGAATACACAGAGCTGGAAAAAGTAGACCACTACATCTACCTGGGACAACTAATCTCCATGAAATCTTCAGAAGAAGAAGAAATCAAGCAAAGAATCACTCTAGGATGGCGAGCTTTCGATTAAGAAAGCTCAACTTTCAAGGGCTAGAAGATTCCTTTAGTCCCCAAAAGAAGGGCATACAATCAATGGTTCTCCCGATAGTTACCTATGAAGCTGAAAAATGGAACCTAACCAAGAAACTGACTTGTAAACTGAGAAGCATGCAACGTGCATATGAAAGAATCATACTCAAACTCACATGGAAGATCAAAAGACAGCACAATATATCAGAGTCCAATACATCATAGAATCCACTAGAAAAATGAAATGGCAATGGGCTGGTCATGTTGCAAGAATGGTAGACAACCGATGGACATCACGACTAACAACACGGATCCCCAGAATTCACAGGCGCAACCAAAGCCGGCAGAATACTAGATGGAGAGACCAGACAAATCCAGCAAATATTGACTCCACGACGCCCACGATAGAGAGTAGGGACGAATCCTGAGGAAAGTCCATGTCCTATGATAGACGTTAAAATGCTGCTGCTGACGATGATGGTGATAATGAAGCCAAATTTAGCAAATTTCAACAAGGACTTGAACATTTTACATTGTTTGAGCAGTGCCAGCCATGTGATAAAATTAATAAAAGCTAGAGAACTTCACCCTTATATCAAAAGCTTACAAAAAGCTTATTCATGCGAAAGAGGAAAGAAGGAAAAAGTGTTGAGAAAGGCTAATAATTCGGATATAAACAACACACGCACACACACATACGTGCGCGCACATGAATATGTGTGAGTGTGTCAGAGAGAGAGAGAGAGAGAGAGAGAGAGAGAGAGAGAGAGAGAGAGAGTGTGTGTGTGTGTGTGTGTGTGTGTGCGTGTCTGGGAATGCCCTTAATCTTTAGTCTGCAGATTTCCTTTTCTAGTTCCTTGAACAATTCTCGTTTTTGGGTCATACTTAAGAAAGAGGGTCAAAGGTCACCGATTACTGCATTCAGCATTGTATTAGTAATATTATTCACTGAGTTTATAGATGAATTTCTGACTACAAGGAATATTTTTATCCTGTAAGAATCATGAATAGTCCAGCGATCTCATATATTTATAGAAAAGAAAATGTAGTACAGCATTACAGAGGAGGACGTCTATTATAATCACGGATAATGTTAGCAGGCGATTACTATCATAAGAATCAGTTGCTCCAAACACTTAAAAAAGAATTAGAAGATTATGATGAAATATCTATATTAATCATATCGATTTTTTAAATTTATGAATGAGATGGAGGTCAATTTGCAATGTCATTTCGTGCTAAATTGATCCCTTAGTTTGTGTTCGTGCTTGTCTTTTGAAAATTCAGACATTTTCGGGGATCCTGACCTCACTAAAGACAAGAGAAGTAAATCGTTCATCTCTTTTCCCAATTTTTTTGATTGACCATCCCTTAATCGGTATGCAGCCAAAAGACATGGGTCACGTGACAGTTTTTACAGAGAGACTAGCCAGACCTGCCTATCTTTAGTTTTGTTTAGTTTAGCTTAGCGGACTATAAAATTCAGAAAAATAGAGTAAAAATCTCTTTTTTCAGTGGCCCCGACGAATCAATGTTTTATTGCTAAAAAGGTTTCAACACCATTCATTCCGGCTGTTCTATTAATAAAATTAATTGTTAACATTTACAAATTATTAATCATTAAAATTAATATCAACCAAATTCAAACAACAATTGAAATCAGGTCTGCTTAGTCAACCAATAGAAATTGTCACGCAACCAACGTCTTTTGGCAGCACGCCATGTTGGGTATTATCAATAAAAAAAATGGAAAACGGGGTGGTAGATGAATAAGTTATTTATCTCGCCTTTTCGGGGGGGGGGGGCAGTGAGCACAAAGAAATCTGAATTCTCAAAAAACGACAGACACGAAAAAAAGAATCAATTTAGCATAAAACTGCATGGCAAACTGAACCCCCTCTAAAAAAAAAAGGATTTCGGGGACGGGGTAAATAACGTTTTTGTAGACATAATAAGAAAATGTTTAAATTTTCAGCCCTATAGTTCGTACAACCGTATGCGTGATAGATAGATCAATGTACACACTTACATGCATACATAGCCAGCCAGCCAGCCGTTCCAACTTGAAAAATGAAATAAAACCCATGTTGACAGTTTCGGTTGACGGTTTCTAGATATTTATCTGCGAAGTATCATGTCATAACTCCCAATGGTCGATAGTAATCGAAGTTTATGTAGGTGAGAAAAACAATATGGTAATTTTTTTCCAATCTAAAAAAACAAGCTCGTTTCATCGTTTTTATTCGCTTTGGTTCTCAAGACACCTAAACATTTCTTACCCAGTCCGCCCCAAAAGAATTGCCTACCCTTGCTTTAAATCATTATAAAAATGTGTAATATTGCTTTAAAACCTACGTAACAGATATTCATATTCGCAGATATGTACTTGAAGCGAGGTTAATACCTCCAACATTCATGCAGAGCCTATTTATCCTACCAGCAATTTTGGAATCTACCACTGATCCTAACAGATTGGAACGACCTTTACTATAATATTGAGTGACATGAAATTAAGTCATAATTTGGGCGTTAAAACTTAAATGGCAATGGGCAGGCCATGTTGCAAGAATGGCAGACAACCGATGGACATCACGTCAGGGATGAGAACACAGCGATCAAAATTGAAGACGCAAAACTGATGAAAGTAGACCACTACATCTACCGTAGACAACGCATTTCCATGAAACCATCAGATGAAGAAAAACAATCAAGTGAAGAATCATTTTACGATGGCAAGTCTCCAACAGAGCAAACCCAACCTTCAAGAACAAGAAAATACCATTAGTCCTAAGAAGAAGAATATACAGCCAATGCATCCTCCTGATAGTCACCTATGGAGCTGAAACATGGAAACTAATCAAGAAACTGACCAGCAAACTGAGAACCATGCGACGTGCACATGAAAGAATCATGTTCAACCTCACGTGGAGAGATCACAGGACAGCAAAGTGTACCAGGGAGATACATCATAGAATCCACTATAAAACTCAAATGGCAGTGGGCTGGCCATTTTGCATTGATATCTGACAACTGATTGACATCACGACATAAAATGGATCTCCAGAGATCACGTGTGCAATCGAGGCCAGCAGAGTATCAGATGGAGAGACAAGCTAGACAGATTCAAAAAGTACTGGCTCCGCGATGCTCACGATAGAGAAGTGGGGCGAATTGCGGGGAAGGTATCTGTCCGACGACGGACGTTAAGAGACTGATGATGGTGATGAAGAGTTCTGGTACACAGGCTACGGTGATTCATTCAAGCGAGGTACGGACAAATGTTATGTTTTATGATTAATTCTAGCAATACCCAAATTATGATGACCACGTGTACAACCGAGATCGGCAGAATACAAGATGGAAAGACGAACCAGACAAATTCAATAAGTATTGGCACCCATGATAGAGAGGTGTGGTGAATCTTGGGGAAGGTCTTTGATGAACGTAAAGACACTGATGATCATCATAATGATGATGATGATGATGATGATGATGATGATGATGATTATGACGATGATGACGACGACGATAATGATATGTATCACATGAATAACACACTCCCATGAATTACAGCATTAAATAATGAATCCAGTTATAAAGTTATAATTGGCTAAAATCTCTAATCTTAGATACTCAGTTGTTCGTAAATGCTGAGGGCAGTATGGTACTAAAGTAATAGAGTGTTTGAAAATTGCAGGACTCGAAGCATTTGCTATTTCTGATGCGTGATTAGTCTGGCAATGCTAGTCACAGACTACAATGCCATAGCTGAGATAATTTGTTGGTGAAATTCTGCTTTGGAAACTGATTTTGAGTTTCCTGATGGCCATGTCATTGTCTTGATCATTTCTAGTCGTCGTACAAGTTCCCCTTTTCAAGACAGGTTAATGCTCGATCAAGAAATGGACAACAATAGCATAGTGAAAATTTCAAAATAGTGAATTTTCTGATTCCCTGTGAGTCCATGTGTCAAACACACATATACACGTAGGGAGAAATATATAAAGCATACGTTTTCTGCGAAGAATATATGATACTTAAAATCGTTGCCCTTGAAGTATTTTGTTCAAGTTGAAGTGAGATAATTTACAGTGATGTCTATTGAGAGCACTGGACGTTTTATGCTAATGTTGGGAATTCGGAGACTGACGATTTAAGACAACGGACGTCTTTTTCTAATCTTTTAGAATACAACAGGTTTCCTACAGGTGCAATCAAAATGTGATCATCTATTTATCTATCTATTATTCATCTGAAGTCTGAGTATCCAAAGAAAAGGAGGACGTCTTTTTCGAATCTCAAAGAAAAACATCGATTTTTAATAGACGTTATGAAAATGTCATTATTTGTATATTATTTATTTGGAGTCTGAGAATCAAAGGAAGCAGGCGTCTTTTACAAATCTCTAAGAACGGTTTTTAGCGAGTGTATTCAAAATGACACAGCACTACTAAGCCTATGAACTAACGTAGACGGGGTCACTGGCTTGAGGCAATGAATTCCCTCCGATGACCAAGTGTTGGAGACCAAGACATTTGAAACCCGTACATGCCGGCTGTTGATCAACAGTGACAATTCTCCTTCTTCATACTCTTTCAATTAACTGGCAGAGGTTTTGGCTTCAGGTTTGCGTTCTGTTCCTGTGAAACGAGCATGGGAAACCTTATTGTTCGTGTTGGTCACATAAGACTTTTTCATCCTTATGCGGGCCACATATCCACTTGAGAATGCCGATCTGTTTACAGAAACGTACTTGATTTGCTATTTTAGACAGGGATCTGAATTTCAATTATTATTTAATTGATCAGCAAAGCCAAAACGATAATAGTATTGCAATATGAATTGTAGAATTGACTTTCTGAGGGAATTTATACAAGGTTTCAAATAAATGCCTAGATTAGCTGCAGGTAATAGAAAAAAATGTCGCTGTGGGACAAATCTGGCCTGCAGGCCAATGATAAGCTATATATACTGTTTAACAAATGAGCAAAGAAAACAGAGCAAACCCCCCCAGGACAACGGTTGTCACCAGCTGGACAAAAGGCCAGAGGAAAATGAGCTGTCGACTAACACAGGAGAGGGTGGGGCTCTGAGTGGTCCGAGGAAGGTGAAAAGACCCCAGTAGATTGGCTGAGGACTGTGCACGATGGGACGCCTTGACTGTCTCGTGTGTCGTTGCTGGGTCAACCGAGTCTGGGTGAGTAGATCTTGAAATTTCTCTCTATAGCAGTTGGCAATTTAGCTATATTAGAGCTAAATACAGCTATTTTGCAATATGTCATAGCTCTTTTGGAGCAGGATTAATATCATGGGATCAACCATCCAACTGCCTTATACCGCGAACGGCGCCGTAACAAGCTGCGTTGTAACGGAAGAGGCCATCATTAAACTAATATAATGAGAGAGAAGAGTTATTGTCCACTTATCTTCAAGAAGCAAAGACTATTTATATTAAATTAGACCCAATAGCGTTGATTCACGAATCTTCATAACTGCAATGTAGTTTAACAGAAATTATATAAATTAAGATGGCTGGCTAAATGTTTCGCGGCTATAAGTCTATTACATATTCTGTCCTCCTCCCAAAGAGTAGAAGCTTGGAAAGTCACCCAGTATTCAAGTACGGAAAGTTCAAAGAAAGTTTCCTTATTAGATCAGAAGATTAAATGATTTACGATATTTAATCATTATTTCATTTGTAATTACTTTGATTGAGATCTGGTTTACATCAATACATCAAAGAATCCATTCAAATTGATAAGAGTTCTAGAGGATCTGAATTGCGAGGAATTAAAAGCTTTTGCAATATAAATTGCCTCATGCCCACAAATACACCATCGGTTTACAAACAGTAAACGTAACTGAGGCTCATTCGAATAATGCTAGTTTTGTTAACTTATTGTCTGTTATAAACACGATGGGAACAATTGCATCCAGAAATTCTGAGATAAAACTATAGGAAACTGCCAAACATAATCGTCAATATGAGTTTCTTCAGTTTTTAAGTGATTCTTTCGGCCCGGTCATGTATGTATGTATGTATGTATGTGCAGCGATAATTCTGGAATGTGCAGAGATCATCTCCATTTTATGCAGAAATGAGATGACTCAATCTAAAACAAAGTATCTTCTAATCTAATTCATATCTTTTTTTTCCCAGCACGAATGACAAATCAATCAATCGTCCAGGTCCCATCAATAAAGGTAGAGGGCTGAACATTTAAACATTTACTCCTTACCATATTTACACGGAACATTTTTTTTTCTTTTCAAAATGCACCCATAAGTTTTTTTCAGTGTGAGGTTCAACTTGAAATGTAAGTTTATGCTAAATCATTCCCATAGTTTCCGCCCGGCAGCATTTACGATTTTGTGATTTTTTAATTTCAGACTTTTTAAATAACATAAGGTCGGTGGTTTATCTATTTATTGATTATGTACTTTTCCAATCTTTAATTGATCATTCCCAGCATGACATACTGCCAAAAGATGTTGGTCACTTGACTAACTAGACCTATTTTGAATACTTTTCGACCTAGTATCTTTTGGTTTATTTGGTCGTATGGTTAATATGATCTTTTGGTCGATGTTTTCATTATTACATTTTTCTTAATGTTGTTCTCTGTCTGTTACCATCCAATTGTTAAAGTGTGTGGCGTAAAGTGAGAAAAAAGATGTAGCAGTTTTTATTTTGGGGTAGTCTTTTCTTCATTTATTTTTGCCAATTATCACACCTTTATCTACTTCCAGCAACCAACAGGTCAGTAAGGATTATTCTACAGGTCTGTGGCTATGCAGTCACATACCTGAGAAGGATCTATTTATTAGGACACATTCTTTTCTTCTCCTTGATTGAAAATTTTTGTGGTAGCTCTTCTGTTGACTTATGGTATATGACCGATACTGAAGTAACCAACTAGTTGTCCACACTAATACGCTATATGTTGCTTGGGCTTTTTACAGATCACTTTTTGCTGTATGGGTGACCCCAGCAAAGCCAGGTGATATCACCGAGTGGATAACTTGTACAACATAGAGCCTAAGATTTTCCAGGAAATAAAAACAATATTTTTTTGAAAATATTAAAAAGTATTTTGAAATGAACCATTATAACCATTCCATAAATTCATCAAACTAATATCATCATCATAATCATCTTTATTTAATTTTTATTGAATGAAGCATTGCCAGCCATTTTAATTATTGATTTTTAAATAGTATTTTCTTTCATCTTTAATTTTCTGCTGATTCAGACCCTCACATTATAACAATGAGTAAACTGTGCGGATTAGAAATAAAAGATAAGCTCTCACTGAGACTCAAACTCAAATCCTTTTTGCTTCAAGAAAGACTGGTTAACTATATCAACCGTTCTTACTGACAAAGAACAAATACATCTACACTGTGTACTAACTGCCATTGACTGATGGTCCAAGTAAGTTGCAAGAAAATAAATAAAAATTAAAGATAAAAGAAAATACTTGTCAATAATTATTAATAATAATGTTTGACAGTGCTTCATTGAATAAATTATTAGTAACAATGGCGGATCATCATCTTTATATTTTTCTGTTGTAAATTTTTGGCTGATGTGTTCGTTAGTCGTCTTCAGTAATCATTAACTGTTTTCATTTTCATAATTGTTTCTTGGCCGAAACTTTTTTTCTATTCACATCTCCAGATACATATAAATTATCAAGTCTATTTGGCCGTAACATCTGGACATGTCAGCACAAGGCTACGATGCTCAGATCTGTGAATTATTTCAACCGCAAATGGCAGGAAGATTAAAAGAAACCTTTGAACCACATTAAAGAATTACCAGATACTACTTACAGATATGACTTGAGTCGAATGACTTTCCCTCGTCCAGCGAAGATCAAACTCAATACAGTAGTAATGCTCATCAAGATTAGCTTGCAAATCATTGTTCCATGAGAAGAGTTCTATTATTCCCAATGCTTATCTTAGTCTGACATAAGGCAAAAGACAAGATAACTAGTGAGGTTCAAACTCACTACAGAAATGATAGACTGCAAAATGAGCTTGCTAACCATTGCTCTATGGAAAGTGCTCTATTGTAAAGCTAGACTTATCTCTGTTAAGCATGAGGCAAAAACATGAAGTATCCAGTGAGATTCAAACTCACTACAGTATTAATGCTGTACAACACTAGATTATAATCCATTGCTCCATGAAAGGAGCTTAATTATTCCCTGAGCTTATCTTTGTCTGACAAAAGGCCCTAAATTAACATACTATAGTCATAATGGTCTGCAAAATTAACTTGTTAATCATCATTCAAGGAAGCCTTTTTATTTTGACGTTACTTTATCGAACAGTTTTAGAAACAATTTAAATGAGTTCAGAAATTATAGAAAGATGAGCTTACAATGAAATTTTTGGAATCTGTCAGATGGGATTTTCAAGAGTCTGATCGGTGAATTGTATTAAATTGTAGATTTTGTCTGTATTTACATACATTGAATATGTTTTTATGAATTTAGAGATTGGTTTGAAGTTGATGTGTAAATATTGTGTATAATTGGAGATACCCAAAGAAGCATGATAAATAAATAAATCTCCTTGCGATGCTTCTGGACTCATCATGTGATGTTAGCTACTAGGTTTTAGGGGTCTTTCAACAATCAGACATCTTCACTCTGATGACCCAACCAGGGTTGATCGAGCAGCAGCTTGTGTCAATTTATGGATCTCCTCTTCCAATCCATGAAGCAACTTCTGCTACCTCCTTAGTGGTGAACTTAGAGCATTGCCTACTTACTCTTGCGATGCCCAGCATGCCTCAGGCCCTACAGAAGGACCGGCTTGTGAAGCCATTGCATTCCAGGTCAAATAGAAGAGAAATTTGTGAAAAAATGCTGGAAACTTTTACATCAACCTCATGTGATGGAATACTCAATTTAACTGGAAGGTTGTGTAAGGTCATAAGAAGTTGAGGGAGATACTTTGATGACTGAACAATGATGCTATGAATTTAGATGAATAAGGATAATTAATATATATATATTAATATATACCAAGATAATAGGTAAAAAAAGGATCAGGAATTTTACTTCAACCTCATAAATTCATAGCTCTTTATTAAATTGTACGGATATGTATTTACATTTTTGCCTCAGCTTTTTTTAATTTGTTGTCTTTGCGATACTTTTTTCAGCATCTGTAAATTATTTTAATCATACATAATTTCAGAAATAAAGATTTTCATCCGCTTTTTATATGTAGTCAAACGATTCATAAAAATAAAACAAAACACACACACACACAGACATACACACACACATATATATATATATATATATATATATATATATATATATATATATATATTATATATATATATATATAATGTGTACTGTAGAGAGTGAGACAGACTCGGGAGTGAGGTGTTCAGAGGTAAGGTTTATTAATCCTTATATGTAAATTGTCCAGACATGTTTCGGGATTCTTCCCATCATCAGTGGTGTGTGCTGTGTGAGTGTGAGTGTGAATATATATATATATATATATATATATATATATATATATACATATATATAAATTTGTGTTTATGTGTGTGTGTGTATGCATGTGTGTGTGTATGTCTGTGTGTGTACAATGCGAATTTCATATTAAAATCCATGCAAGATCACATACAGTTTATTAGATGACAAATTACTATAGGTACACATGCAAATCTAACTATATAACTACCTCTAAGTACATATATATGAATATGCATATATACATCTAAATATGCATACGTACATAGATATATATACCTACACATGTATGATTACACAAAAATATGCATAAATATACATGCATATTGTAATATATCTATATTTATAATTCATTTCTTAGTAATATAATCATATACATAAGAATGAATATATATGCATTTATATACATACATGTATAGAAATATACATATACACATATGTATAAACATATATGTAGAAATATACATATGTATTTATACACATTAGTATATATATAAATATATGTATGAATAAATATACATATACTATGAATATAAATGAATACATACATGCGCACATGTACATAAATAATCATATGCTACATGAATATATAGGTATATACTTGAATATATATATATATATATATAGATAGATACTTATATATCTATATATGAAAATACATATATGAATATATAAATATATTTAACTATATATAAGTACATAAATATATCTACATAAATATGAATGTATATATATATATATATATAAATACATAAATATATAAATATGAATGTGTAAATATATAAATATATGCAATATAGATATATATATATATATATGTACATAAATACATATACACACACATGCACATGCACACACACACACATATATATATACATATATATATATATATATATATATATATATTTATATATATATAAGAGACCAATAATAAAAATACAATAGTACATATATATATATATATATATATACACCCACACAAATATGTATGGTTATATATATATATATATATATATATATATATATATTTAAGAGATCAATGATAAAATATACAACAAATGTGCGTGTATGTATTTATGTATTAAGTAGATCTCTGTTCGAAAAAGTACCTAATGTCATCAGTAAAATGAGTAAAGATTTTTCTCAATGGTTCATCACTGATTGTGCATTCTGTTTCACTTAAAAAAGATTTTTAAATGAAAAGGTTCATTTGAAAATCTTTTTCAAGTGAAACAGAATGTACAATCTGTAATGAACCACTGAAAAAAAATCTTTACTCATTGAGTAAAGATTTTTCAAATTTTTTATTTTTTATTTTATTTATTTATTTATTATTTTTTATTTATTATTTCTATTTTTCATTTTATTTTTTCATTTTATATATATATATATATATATATTGTTTTATGTAAGTTTCATATTGTATAATCATCCATATAAATTCATTATATAATTCAATATAGCCAACTAATTCATCTCATGCATATACAAGGAATGAAGTGAATTTGATGGGTATAATTCATAAATATATCAATATATGAATAATTACTATCATACTTTTCATAGTTGCATTGCCTGTACAATTGCGTGTGTGCGTGCGTGTGTGTATAATTATAATAAGAATATTTTTATTTTGCAAATAAAATATTCCGTATGAAAATCTTTTCAGTGTTATCCTTTTTTTTACGGGTGCCTTTCAGTCCTTAGAATTCTAATGTTAATCATGAGCACCAGTTAATTTAATCGAAACCGTTTCAAAATGCAGAAATCAGCTGAGTAGAACTACTGCACGTATGCGATTCCGTAGCAGCAACGTCATTCGCTAAATGGCTAACGTTTTACATGTCGCAAGTTTGACGGACCGGAGTTAGGTTTTCGCTGGATTTATAATGTATGTTGCTGTGTAGGAAGGAATAACTCGGCTGGTGCGAGGGGTGATAAGTCACCCTCTGACACGATGGATGGAGAGTGTTTTGTTTCCAATGGAATGACGTTTTCGGTTGTCGAAGACTAAAGGGGTGTCTCTACAGTTCTTCCTCGTGACCACTGTATCAGCTTCGATCTGCCTCTCACTCTCTCTCTATCTCTGTCTCTCTCGCAGTAATGCGTAGACCCTTGGCTGTTGTGAGGAAATCGCCACAGAGAAGTGTTTATCGTCAGGGGTCGGAGCTTTGCTGGCCAAGAGGAAGGAAAGTATACCAGGGAAAAGCTGTCGAAGCTCCTTACTGTGGCCATCATCATCATCATTACCATTGTTTGTAGTCGTAGTTCTATAGCTACAGTTATTATTGTTGTTTTAAAGAAAGGGTGGCGAATTTCCTTGTTTTTTTTTTCTTAGTGGTGCGTGATATTGCCAAAGAGGCAAAGGAGTAAGTATTTATTTAACAGGAAGAAATTACAAGCAATCTTTTTTGCCCTCCTTTTATTTTGGATTAAGAGGCTGCATCCTTGATATTAACCAACCAAGAAAAGAAAAAAAAAAGGGAGAAAAAGTATCTAAAAAAAACGTGGAGTAGTGCAATAACACTCAAGGCAACGTGCTTTACACAGGTCATATTCAAGAGTTAAAATTTAAAAAAACAAAAAGGAACAAAAAGAACAAGCGGTCGACTACTGGGGTCAAAAATAAGATAAAATAAAATAAAATAAAATAAGCTAAAATAAAACAAACAAACCAAAAACCATATGATCCAAAAGAGATTAAATCAACTCTAACTTAGTAATTTTAACCACGACATGGACACGCCACCTCCACCTCCCAGTAGTACTACAACTGCTGTTACTAATGCCGTAGTAACAACACCGGCCCCTGTGGATCCAGTCGAAACGGCGTCACCGCCTTCTCCTGAATATCAAGAAACGGCGACAACATCTTCAGCTGGTTTAACTTCACCCCCGACTCCGTCCGTCTGTCCTCCAACTCCGTCAACTAGTACGTGGCCAGGTCCCATTCCGACGGACCCTATTGCAACCCAAAGTCCCACCCCAAGTCCGAAGCCCAGTCCAAAACGAAGTCCGAAACCCAGTCCGAAGCCCAGTCCAAAACTAAGTCCAAAACCCAGTCCAAAACCCAGCCCAAAACCCAGTCCAAAACGAAGCCCAAAACGTAGTCCTGTCCACACAGCTACGACAGGGGTGAGACCCGACGCATCTCCGCCGCCTCGTGCTCCCCCTTCTCCAAGGATACCCCATTCGTCTCCAGAGCATTCGGCTTCCCCATCGGGCTCACCCCGAACTATCAGGGGAGCTGCCGGTGGGGCCCTCTCAGGATTGCTACAAAAATCAGGTAAGCAATAATGTTGTTGTCAGAATTTTAATCTTAGCATGTGGTTTAGTCGGATTCCTGGACGTTAACAAGGGGCACCCAAAGTAGACCGGGGGTTACGCGGTCGAAACGTTGCTAAAGAAAAAAAAAAGAAAAAAAAGGAGCAACATACGAGGAAAATAGTCTGACTAAACCACATACAAGCCATGATGTTGTTGTTTTTGAACTACCTACTGCGATAAACATGTTTCGTCGAATGCACGTGTTTTTCTTCTTTGTGTTGTTGTGTAGTCAAGACTTTTTTTTTCTATAATATCTATTTTTTTTTACGAGTTGCAAGTGGAAACGAACTACTTGATGATTCCCTTACAGAATAAAACAAACTGCATTTTCTCATCTCAGCTTTCTCATTCATTCATTCATTCATCCGTTCGTCACTCAAAAACCTGAAAAACCAGAAAGTCGATCACCCTTTATCTTAAGTATCATTCTTCTTGTTTGTTTATCCTGAAAGAGTGGGGTCGTTGTCAACGTCACTTACTTGAATTAAATTACGACGTCGTTATACTGTCTTTTTATTTTCACACGCACTAAAATCTGTGTATTGAAGCGACACGAGATTCCCAATTCTTGAGAACGAACCCCAACCACCTCGGTTGAAATCGAAAAAAAATCTCCAAAAAACGAAAACGAATATTCTTCCTTATTAATAATTGATACACCCACATAATCTATGTTTAGTCGTGGGTGTTACAAGAGGATTGAAGTCTTTGAGATTTCGTATCAACTAACGAACTTAAGTACTACTATGGATCGACCTTGGATAAAGTTAAAGTTTGTCATATAGGAAGGGTCATGGACGTTTCCGTGGGTCACTTGATTTAATTAGTATCCTGGCAATACCCCGTCGATATGAATCTGTTGTCTTGAATAAAAAAGAATCGAATGCTCAAAATCGTTTCTAAAATTAACATTAATCAAATCAGCGGAAATATGAGATGAAATATTTCCGCCTTCGTTTTCGAAGTAATTTCATTATAATTCTTGACCGTTGGAAAAAAAACATAACAAATGACCTCTGAGGAAAACAGGATTTTAAAAAAGTTATTTACATTTTTTAATTTTTTTCTCATTGTTGACGCTAATATGTTAATTTTTGAAGAGGTAAGTAAACAAATGAATAAAAAAAAAACTGGATTCCTATATGCATATCGACGTACCTACTTTCAAATCATTGGCTTTAAACTTTAGATCAGGAAACGATTTTAAAAGTAAAAATAGTAATCGTTCTTAATTCGAGCGACTCCAAGGGGCGTGGGTAGAGTTTATGACTGATTTATCGAATTTAAAACCGTTCAGTACACGCATACCCTCACCACCACCTTTTCTTGGTATGGCCCCCACCACTCCAAATGCTTTTAAGAATCTTTGACAATTTAAAACCGGGGGTGTAGCCAGAGGTAGGGGGGGGGGGCACGGGAGCTTGGCTCTTCCAAGGCCCCCTCCAATTTTTTGTGAGATTTGTCAGTAATAATATAGTAGGTGAGCTACTGTTGTCTGTAGTTCTTAGTTGGCTCCCATAATTTGGGGGAGGGCGTTTTCAAATAGCACCCCCCAACTCAGTTACACCTCTGTTTAAAACCTCATCCTCTCTGTATTTTTTCGGAATAGGGGTACAGAACGTGCGCGTTGGAATTATTAATGATAAAGGCGATAATGAGTGCCTCTTTAGAGGCGTGCACATGGCAACAGACTTACTCACTTACTTAGTATCTCGCACTTGCTCTCTATCGGTTTTCTTAATGTTTTAACTGCAGTTTTTAGTCGACGCCTGGCAGAGCTATGTTTTTTTCGGTTTTTTTTCCACTTCAGTTGCCAGGTTGGTGAAGCTCGTTATGTTAACCCAAACAAAATTAATCAGTAAAAACTCAAACTAGGTCAAAGTGTCCTAAACGTCAAAAACGGTCAGTTGTAAGATGAATTAATAAATCCGAAATATTTCTGATTCAACCATGCGTTAAGCTGACTATAGATTTTTTTTTTACTTTGTGTCATTTCGCAAGATCGTTTTTAAAAAGAGAACTTCGCTTTCATTCTGGTCAGGTACTCCTTCTAATTGATAGGAAATAGATGTTTGAGAAAACACATCACTCATGAATTTTAACTTAGGCACGTATCATTATTAATTAGAATTCCAATTAGAAAATGGAATATGTTTATCGGCCTTGAGAATTTGCCTTAACACATGTTCGTATGTGGGACCCCAGAAGCGTAGCTAGAGGTTCGGGGGCCCTGGGGGGGCGTCCTTGAGGGGGTTCTCTCCAACATTTAGTGAGTAGAAAAGAAAAACTCACAATGATAATGTACTACAACTCAATTGGCTAAAAACAACCCAAAGACTGAATTTTTATTCATGCAATCCATACATGAACAAATATATCCATGTTTTTGTATAACATCAAGAAATGCTATAGGTGACCTTCTGCTAATAAAGCTTTTTGGGGGGTGGGGTGTTTCTATATCGCCACCCCACAATCCTATGACTCTGGACGTGGTTAAATAACTATTCTACACAGTGGGATACCTTGAAAAAACTACTTCTTTTTTCTTCTACCTTTAAGATTATTGTCGGATCCATAGTACTCACCGGCGTAAGAGCAACTTTTTATTAAACAAAAGAGAACGTCTAAGCTACCTTAAAGAAAAATTTCTAGATGCTTCCTACAATGACCAAAAAATGATCCAAAATTTTTCAGTAAACACTGTCGTAATACGACACCTAGTAAAAAAAAAAGATTACCTTTATCTCTACGTTACACAGGCTTCGACAGATTTTTCATTTAATCGTAAACGAACATCTGACTGATAGCTTGTAGAAAAAAAACCGGCAAATTCCTTATTATTCGCTCTCCACGTGAATGTTAAATTGAGATTGTGAAACTAGTGAAATCTCTGAACATCTTAGTAATTTTATGAAATTCCCAGTTTCACAATTAGTGTAGAAATGGTTAACTAACTTGTGATGCTGACCAATACGACTGTAATGAGTTCGATCCTTAGAGGGTGCTCTACTTCCTTGACCTTGTGTCAGACTAAGCTAAACTTCGTAAATATCAAGTATATTCTGCTTCAGTATTTATATTGTATATACAGCTTAGTTTGACACAAGGCCAAAGAAGTGGGGCACCTAGTAAGGATCTAACTTATCACTGTAGTGATGGTCAATATCATGAAATTGTCAACCATTACTACAGTAATTGTGAAATTTGGGATTTCATAGATTTTCTGAAATGTTCAGGGATTCTACAGAATCCATAGGGATTTTTACGAAATCAATAGTTTCACAATCTTACCGTATTATAGATACATAAAATTGTCAAGGAAGTAAGAAGGAGAATAAGTAAAAGAGACTCGATTGATGTATAATAATTATTTTTAAAAAAAAAAAGAACAAAGGCAAGCTTGGCTGCTGCTGGGCCAAACTCTACCCCTACTTCTAATCCGAGGGAAGATGATTATTGCAGCGTTTGCATTGTATGTATAAGAAATAAAACATATAAATGCATACATGTTTTTTTTATAAATGTATTTATTTATTAGAAGGAAATAAGCTCGCACCAATCAGTATGATGAATCTTCGTTACAATCTAAGACTGGTCAATTTAGCTCAGTCAGTAAGACATCCTCCTGACAATCAGCTGGTCATGAGTTTAAATATCGGTAGAGGAATGTGAATTTTACACATAGGTTTACACCCCTAATTTTGGTGAGGATTGTTCTTGTTGTGGTCACGGTTTAAAAAAATCAAATCCAGCTTTTGAGTTTGACAAAATTTATAGTTCGTTTTTATCCTGAAGAGTGAGCACTCCTTTCGATTGCTCTCCCTACTTGCTCTCCCAACTTGCTCTCCATCCTTTACTGAGCATTATAACTGCAATAAAGCCTTCTACCAATGGGTAGGTGTCGGGCAGAAGCCGCGGCTCATTCGGTAATAAATGACATTGAAGATTCAACTTCTATTGTTAATGTTTACAGGTCAGTAAACTAGTCGTGGATTTGACAGAAGATCCGGTGGTTTCGGGCCTCCGTCCCTTCTTGATCAAAGCACAATTAATTTTTCTTAAATATCCAGATAAAAACAATTTATGAAAAAAAAAGTCCCCAAATCGTCCCCAGTAAGAACTAATTAATCATAAAAATATAAATATACTATTTTGTTTTTCATTTAATATAATAAAAACATATCCAGTCTTATTCTTAATAAATTATCTATCTATAGATTCAGGGATAAATTTGTTTGAATATTTAGAAAAAAAATATCCTTCGGTGTTTCTTTTCGTGTATTTATTCATAAATATCCATGTTTTTGTTTGGATCCCTCTGCCCAAAATTTGGACTCCAATGCTCAAAATCCTGGATCCACACCTGTGAATGAATGTCGGGACCTTGGAATGTTTTCCCCCAATCCACACTCTTGCAGTAGGTAGTCAGTGCTAGCACGTTTCATGTTACGTCTTGTTCGAATCGGCACTACTGTTAGTGCTACTCAGTAGCAAAGGATCGCTGGCTTCAGAGATGCAGTTCCTGCCTTCAAATCAGTATATAAATACACACACGTGCGTCCTCTGGCCCCTCAAAATTAGGCGTGCTTAGATCATAAAAATAGCATATTTATGACATTTGCATTTTCCTCCTAATCCCCCACCCCTTGTACTTGAGGTCGGGTGGGGAGGTGGAGACGGCAGTCGCATTATAACGTCTGTTTTTGTTTTTGTGTTTTTTTTAAAAATTATCTTTTCTTTTGAATAATTCATTATAATTCACTTCTGGCTCGCTATGCGCGCTAAAGCATCACCATGGATTTCGGGAACAAATTCCCTGCTCCGTTGCCAGCCTTTCACCATGCATGGACGAGGGGCTGGACTTTCCCTACACTGGTTGCCGACCAAGGCTTAAGAGTCCAGTTTGCTTTGAAGCGAAGGATTCTAATCTTTTTTTTATATGTTCTTGTGTGTTCCAGCGATCCTGGTCATACCGTTTCGTCAACTGACTCGAAATTTGGCACCAGTACTCCACTAGACCCCTTTTAAAAAAGCTGTTTCTTAAAAAAAGCTTCTTTGATTTTTCTATTGCCTTATTTCCCTCGAATCTAGATTTTTATTGACATTTTTTTCTTTAAATCTATCTAAGATGTTTTCCGTTGGAAAACGTCTGTGATGTCATAAATAGAAATTATTCTAACCGTATTTATTCTTCGATGAGAATTTTTTTTCATGACTTCAAATTTTGATACTACGGTTGTTCAATTATTGCCTTTGATGGCCAGTTCGATATATTCCTAGTAATCATGTCTCCAGTCCTTTTCTTTTCTCGCCTCTCTCTGACTGATATTTGTCCGGCACTCACCTCGAATAAGATTACATCGGGGAGTTTTTTTTTAATTCAAAAAAAAAAAAAAGTTTTTGTTTTCATTTTTTTTTTTAAACGAAAAAACTCCAAGATGTAATCTTATACGAAGTGTGTCCTGGACAAATATCAGTCAGAGGGAGGCAAGAAAAAGAAAAGTACAGACTGGACTCCTTAGCCATCAGTTTTTAAAAAAAATCACGTAGATTCTTTGTTGAGCATACAACTATAACCACATCAAGCCAGCAAACAATCCCCGGGATGATGCCTCAACAGTTTCTGTGGCAAGTACGTTTGTTGAGTTGAGTTGCTAGCCGTATGAGCACCCTTCCTCTCTTACCCGGGCTTCGTCCAACTACCCGGCTATTAACCAACAGTTGGCGGGGTAGGCGTTGGATTCAAGCCTTTCCTAAGGGTAATAGTGCAAAGTGAACGCAAGCAGTGTCAGTCGAAACTATGTTTTCTTTGCCGGCAACTATCACACCATCCTTCCCTCCTTACATCTTGGAAGTTGAGGATTAAATTAACTTTCAACTGTAGGCGGCCGACTAGGGTACGAAGGTCCTTGGTGCACACTCCAGCCCGAAAAAAAAATAGCCATTAGATTACAACTAGAGGTTCAAATTTCAAGTCTCGCTTAGGGTGCATAAAAACCCTCTGCTGGTTTTTAAAAAAAATATCACTTTCCCTGTCGTAAAAATAAATATAGATATTTTCCAAGGCCGGGTAGGGGGTCTGTCCGAGTGCACTTTAGTGTATAAATTCAATAACTTTAAAGGCTATTTTCATTCTTCTTTGAACACTCGGTCCGGATCAAACTCAGTATCACGGAAATAAAAACCAGATCACTCCAACATCCTTCCTCCCAGACTGGTGTAGGGGGTGAGGATATTTAAGTGATCCCTTTCATCAACCCACAGCTGACAACACGTTGCAAGCCGTCACTCTTCTTTTGTTTGTGGTGGGCCCGTTGCCAGGTATTCGCTGGTCACGTGTAAAACAGGCTTATTAAGTATGAAGCTAAGAATGACAGGTAAAATGAGACAGATTGGGATTAGATCTGATATGCAAATTAATGTATTCATACGACTGAATACGATTTAACAACTGTGGCCATTGAAGATGACGTGCGTTTGATGCGTTCCAGCTCTTCTGGTCATAACGTTTTGTTTACAGCCTTGAAAATTGACACCCGTACTCCACTAGACCTCTACTAAACTTCTTTTCTTTTTTTTTTGTCGGAAATTTTTTTTCTCACTTTTTAGGTCTTATTCTGACGGGTTTGTTATTGTGCTTATATGTTCCAGTGCACCTAGTTATACCATTTTGTATGCAGACTTGGAAATTGGCATCAGTACTCTACGAGATTTCTAAAAAAATGTTCCTTTTGATTTTTGGAAAAAAAAAAAATTTCTTGACCTTATGTGGATTGTTTTATCAATAACATCAAGATTCTCCAGAATCTAGATGTTTTTAGATATATTTTTTTTGCACTCTATTTTAGAAGTTTTCCAGTGGAAAACGCCAGTGATTTCAAAAAAAAATGAAGCATTTAAATAATAATGCATACACTTGCGCGAACCACTTCTTTAATTTCAGCAATAAAACAAACTAATCAGCAATAGAGGCGGGTTTGGTGAACTAAATAAACGGTTAGGCAAGATTTTGGGATATACGTACAGGGCAATGTCTCCACTGTAGATATTGAACAAAAAAACTTCCCTTAATTGAACTGCATCAGGGAAGATATTCAACTATCAGAACTTCGAGTGCGGGGACGTTCAAATGGTCACTTTTGGCTGAGAAGTAGAACGTTAAAGGGATACAGGAAATCTGTATGCCTTCCTCGGTTCTGACGAGTTTATACGTGATGGTCAGAATCATATGATTTTAATTATCACGTATCATACGGAATTATACTTCCCTATTACTACTCCGAATAATTGGTAGAATAGGTATGGTTTGTCCCTCAACAGAAACCGTCACTTGACCAATGTCTTTTGGCAGCATGACATGTTGAGGTGATGAATTGAGATAGAAAAAATAGTGATCAACGAATAAGTTACTAATCTCGCCTTTTAGTGATCACAAAAGAAAGTTTGAACTAAAAAAAAAACAAGCGTAGAAACGGTCAGATACAAATTAAATGAACAATTCATCATGAAATTATATTGCAAATTGAAATCCTACGAACAACCTATTTAGAGGGGGGATTTGAAAAAAAAAGAGCAAAAACGTTTTCTTTCTAGGTATCATAAGGAGTAAATTTTTTAATGTTTAGATTTATTGGTGTGGCCAGAATGCATGATACATACATAGTCAGTAAGACAGCCAGTCAAACGAACTTAAAAGCTGAAGAAACCTTTGTTGATGTTCACTCCGTTGATGTTGGCAGTTTTGGTTGATGGTTTCTAAGGATGAAAAAAGTAGTTTTACTCTCAAATCATTTATCAATTCATTCGGATCTTTCGTTTTTTTCATATTTTGTTTGTGGATGTGTATGATTGGCCCGTCTATTGGGCAAATTTAGGCGGTGGTTTAGGGCCCAAAGGTTCTGGGGGCATCCCCAAAACTTGAAAAAAAAATAGACATCAGCATACTAACAGTGGTGCAGATTTCATGTCTTGCATAGGCCACATGAAACTCTTGCGCAAATTTATAGTTTTGCCCATGGCGCATAAAACCCTTGTATGTGTGTGTGTGTGTCATCATGAAAATCAAGATAAGTCACTAATCTTCGTTAATGATAATCGGAAGATTTTAGTAAGATTTTTTCCAGGTTTTGGACTAAACTGGGCAGCACCATCAGAGGGTTGACACCAACATTACTGAATATAGCATTTGGGGGCAGCGGTCTTTTTTTTTTAGCTTTATGCGCTATTGTTTTCGTTGATTCTGGTGTTTTATACTTGCTGACTTTGTCAAAATCTCGTGGTTGAGAGTTCCTACAATGTGGTGGTGAGTATTTGTGAACCTATATCGTCAACTCTTTTTTAGAATGAAGTGATGGATAATTATTAGAAGAATAAGACTGCCTGCAGCAGAGTCAAACTCTACTCTAAATTCAATTCCGACTGAAGATGATTAATGCAACTTTTGTGTGGCGTATATAATAAATAGAAAACAATACATATATATATATATGTGTGTGTGTGTGTGTGTGTGTGTGTAAAACAATATATATATATATATATACATAAAACACTACATGTGTATATATATGTTAAACAATATATATATACATAAAACACTACATGTATGTATATACATATAAAACAAAATATTTATATAAAACAATATATATATATATATATATATATATATATATATATATATATATATATAAAACACGATATATATAAAACAATATATATATATATATATATATATATATATATATATATATATTTGGTAAAGGTATTTCTTTATTAGAATGAAAAAAGCCCGTGCGAATCCGTCGGATGAATATTCGTTGATGTATACAATTTGTCTGCTAAGCTCAATTAGCTAGCAATCAGTTGGCTGTGAGTTTAAATCACGAAAGGTGAAGGTAAATTTTACATCTTGGCTCATACCCCTAATTTTAGGGAAAATTGTTTTTTCTTTTGGTTTTCGTTCTTGTTAGAGTCGGAAAACGAAGTCAACTACATACTTTGTACTGGAGTTTGGCGAAAATCAGAAAAAGGCTCCTACTCAGTTTGCGCTGTTCTTACCATGTCATACTTCGATATAGAAAGATTTTGCAAAACAACTTTGTTGTTAGTATTCATGTAATCAAAGAAATGATCACCACCATCATCATCATCATCATCAGTCTTTTAACGTCTGTCGTTGGACATAGACCTTCCCCAAGATTCGCCACATTTCTCCATCATAGGCGTCGAAGAGCCAGTTTTTCCTGAATTTGTCCAGTTCATCACTCCATCTTGTATTCTGTCGGCTTCAGTTGCACATGTGATTTCTGGGGAACCATTTTGTGAGTCGTGATGTCAATCGGTTGTCTTTCATTCTTGCAACATGGCCTGCACATTGCCAATTGAGTTTTTAATAGATTCTATGATGTCCCAGAATCCCGTTTTATTTACCTATTGTTGGGAATGAGAGAGAGAGAGAGAGAGAGAGAGAGAGAGAGAGAGAGAGAGTTTTGTGTATTAATACGTTTTATTGGTTGGTTGTGTTGGTTATAAATGATTTTTGTTTTGCAATGACCCTTCAGTTTGGTTGGGGCGTCCTCAAAAGAATTGAAGTTTCAGAAAATTCGTTACTTCACATAACTAGGGTCATCCAGAGGAATATCATAAGGTGGTGCAAAGCTATTTCGCTCCCACCCAAACCCCGTGCATAAACACACCCTGTCTTTCAGCCATCCTGCTTTCATCAGCTATAACCCTTTTAGCATATTAATACTCTTACTAACCTGTTACTGTAACTTATAACATTCAATAATACTAATGCTACAAGACAATTGCATCTCTTTACTTTGACATCTCTTAGCTACCCACAATGCAGTATTAAACATGTCCCTAAACTGAATACATTCTTGTTTCTCTTGTCTTATTCGTCTTTCATTTTGATCCGATCACAACTCATCCATAAACTGTCCATCAACATATAAAATCATGTCAAAAATCTAGAACAACACATCACCCACGAGAATATCTGATTATTTTGAAATATGTAGTTTTTACCAACTCTGAAATCTTTACCTTTTCATCAAGAAAATCTATCCGACACACGACGCAAATAAAAAAAAAACTGAGTCTATTTCTGCAAACAACAGAATCTGATATCCAATCAAGTAGGGTTACCATTTCAATTAATATGACATGCACAGGGAAAAAAACTACGACATTTCCTTAAATTTTACTCTTTACAAAAAAAAGTGATCTTTTCATGACATAAATTGTTCACTTAAAAATAAATAGCTGGACAAAGGTTCAACGAATACATCACTTAACTCCGCCATAGAGCGTTGCAATGCAAACTCGCTCTCTGAAGATATTTTAAAACTTGGCATATTAGATTCCTGCCTTAGAGAGCGTCCTCTGCAGGAACACGAACTCTAGACTAAGTCGCATAGGACGAGCTACTGAATGAACTAGACAACGGTCTAAAATCTCGCCTTCCCCTGCAGAAGTTCAAGATACGGACATAAATGCCATTAATCGTCGATACAGACAGTTAGGCGCTAAAAATTAAAAAAAGACGTCAATCCGGAGCTGATAACTGAAAACCCGCCAAAACTCTAAACTACGTTCACTTCAGTAAATTTTATGGTGGCAGTCACTCAAGAAATATTCATCCAGAATATCATAAAATATATAGGAAATGCGACAAAAGAAGGCATTATTCCAAGTTGTGTAATTCGAAAAAAGTCTATACATAAAATTCATCAAATAGTGATTCAGAGACTTCAAGTCAATCGTATCTAACTTTAAAGAACCTCACGTAGAGATCAAATGTCAACCAAAGAAAAGTCTGCACAATAATTAACGACGATCATTTCTAGAAATAGACAGTAAACTAGTTGTTTACAGTAAAAGTTTAAAATAGACGCGTGTTACCAAAAATACTACAATAATCTACTAATGATAAATGCACTAAAGAATATTTCAATCAAGTTATCATTATGGAATAAGACAAAAATTCCTGTATCAGGAGACTGTACAGCTAGTCTGACGCACAAAAATTGAACAACTTCTATAGTCGTCAACGTTTTAAACAGAAAGCCTCAATCAGTACTGGCTGCAAATAAATGCGAAACTGAATTTAATCCGAAGAATTTAAAAAAATCAATCACTCAAATTTACCAATTTCTCTTCTCAAAAGTATGATGATTGTTTCGGTAAAATTGGCATGTTACCCTCCACTCATCTCATCACTGTAGATCCAGAAATAACTAGTCTCTCCTGGAAAATTCCAATAGGCTTAAAAGTTATTGAAAAAAGAACTTGAAAATTGCAAAAAAATGGGAACAATTGATTTAGTAATGGGACCCACCGAATGGATTAATCACATTCTTATCGTTGAAAAATCAAACGAATAACGAAGACCGTCTAGGCCCACGTGATTTAAACAACACTATAAAACAAGAACACCATAAAGTCATTAAAGCAGACGAAATGTTTTCTGAAAAGCAGGGTCCAAAATATGTCTCTAAACTGGATGCTTCTAATGAATTTTGGCAGATTCAAGTTGACGAAGAAAGTTCTCGCCTACTGATCTTCTATACACCCTTTGGAAGATATCGTTTCACCCATTTCCCTACGGAATACACAGTGTAAGCGTTCCAAATTGAAGTATCACAAGTAAATGTAGAAATCGAAGGAACAAAATCTCCCAAGATGACATTATAATACTCTCTAACACTCTGGAAGAAACACTCAAAGAGATTAAAAGTCATTTTTTCGATTGAATACGTAAACACGGTCTAAAGCTAAGCAAATCCAAATGTCTTTTTGCTCAATCTCAAATCACACACTTGGGTCATCTCATCACTTGCAAAAGATTAAAATTTGATCCATCCAAAGCCGAAGTTATGATCAGCATATCACCACCTGAAAGCAAACAAGACTTGCAAAGATTTTTAGGCATGGCAAATTATCTCTGTAAATTTCTTCCTAACTAGTCTGAGATAACGATAGACCTTTTGCTACTCCTCTAGAATTACATCGTCTGGTCATTTTAAAAAAAGACTCAAAGCAGTTACAAAACTCAGAGAGATGATAAGTAACTATCCTGTTTAACAGTCTTACAACCAAAATTTACCAACAAAAATAACAACCGTCTCAAACAAGGAATCGGTGCTATTCCTTGAACAAAATCACAACGGCAGATGGCTACTTGTTGCATTCTCTCCACGTGCAAATTCTATTGCGCAAAACTATCGCCCCCTTGAAGAAAAAGCCCATTAGGGAAAAAAATTCACGAAGTTATCTATGGAACACGCTTCATGATCGAAAGTGATCATAAACTGTGAAAACAAATTATCAAAAATCATCATCATCATCATCATCATCATCATCATCATCATCATCAGTTTTTTTAACGTCCATCGTTGGACATTGACCTTCCCCAGGATCCGCCACAATTCTCGATCATGAGCGTCGCAGAGCCAGTATTTCCTGAACTTGTCTAGTTCTTCTCTCCATCTTGTGTTCTGTCGGCGCATGTGATCTCTGGGGATCCATGTTGTGAGACGTGATATCCATCGGTTGTCTTTAATTCTTGCAACATGGCCTGCCCATTGTCATTTGAGTTTTAAAAAAATAGTTTCTATGATGTCAGGGACACCCGTCTTCTTCCTTATATACTACGCTGTCCTGTGATCTCTCCATACCGATTCACAAATCTCCTCTAAGAAAGACTGTTGTTGATCTCACAACGTTATGATTTGAAACTGAATTACACACCAGGCCGTAACGCAATTGTTGCCGACACGTTATCTCTTGCTTATCTCCAGGATGATAACCCTGAAATATCAAATACAGATATGAAAAATTATACACACTCTTTTGTGAACATTTTTTCGGTGAGCAACGACAAACTCAACGTATAAAGAAAGACACAACGTGTGACCCAACTCAGCAATTGCCTATAAAATACCAACTGATTGGCCATACGAAGAATAAAAAAATCCTGTCCCTTTTTAAACCATACGTTTCTATCCTAGACGAAATCTCAGTTGTACAAGGACTCGTACGCAAATGATCGTATCCAACTCTCTGCGTAAAGAAATTTTTATAGCTCATACATACCGGTAATTTAGCGATGCCTAGCAAGAGCTAAAGAATGTGTTTACTGGTCCGGCATGGGTTCTCGAATGAAAATTATAGTCAACAGTTGTTCAATATGCATTGATCACCATAATCAACAACAAGCTGAACCACCACTTCCGCCTGAAATCCCTGTCTAACGATGGATAGAAGTTGGAACGGATATAAAACCATACTTTCTTATAATGGATTCTACCTCGAGAGATTTTGATTTGCATCAAACTCAAGAATTCGATTTTGCCACGGTAATAAAATGTATAAAGGACACATTTTTAAATTCAACATTCTTCAAATCGTTGTTAGCAACGGTGAACCGGGGTTCAAGTTATACGATTTTAAGTCATTCGTTGAACAATAGGACTTGAAACGATTGAAATCAAGTCCAAAATACCTTCATTGAATGGAATGGTAGAATGAACCATTCGAACAATCAAGAAAACGTTCAAAAGGCTATAAAGAACAATAATGATCTGCATTTGACACTCTTAGCTTTACGCACTACACCATTGAAAAAATAGGGCAATATCTCCTGCAAGGTAACTCGTGGACTGAAACTTGAGCACCATTCTCCCAAATATAAACCATCATAAAATTACCTGCATTACAAACAGAAAAGAAATCACACACGGCTTGAATTATCGATACTCAAACCATATGATAGTGTGCTTATGAAATTAGGAAATAACTGGGATAGAAGGAGTAAAATAATTGAGAAATTACAACAACTCCATTCATTCTTCATCATCATCATCATCATTATCATCATCATCATCATCAGTCTTTTATCGTCTGTCGTTGGACATAGACCTTCCCTAGGATTTGCCACATTTCTCTATCGTGAGCATCGCAGAGCCAGTACTTTCTGAATTTGTCTAGTTTGTCTCTCCATCTCGTATTCTGCCGGCCTCAGTTTCGTATATGATCTCTGAGGATCCATTTTGTGAGCAGTGATGTCCATCGGTTGTCAACCATGTGGCAAGCTCATTGCAATTTAAGTTATCCAGTAGATTCTATGGTGTCTCAGACTCCAGTTTTACCCCTAATATACTGCGCTGTCTTGTGATCTCTCCATATGAGTCTAAGCATGATTCTTTCATGTGCACGTTGCATGCTTCTCAATCTACAGGTCAGTCTCTTGGTTAGGTTCCATGTTTTATACTTAGTAATCTCTAAACAAGGAAATTATATGATGAGAAATCGACGACATCTCCCCCAAACAAAAGAGTATATGTGAATAATCCCAGACTTCGTTTATGAAAATATCATATTTAGCGGTTACGGACCTACAACGACCATGGCAGATAGATATCGACAAATCCAATCAACCAATCAAAACAAAAGAACACGCAGTGTACGAAAAATACCCCCCTTCATCAAGATACCCTGAATGAATACCTTAACAAAAGATACTAAGGAAACTGGAAAAAAATCTCCCCTATACCATTCAAAATAAATGTAAAAATATAGAAATAAAAAATTCTCAACTCATACAGAAAATACACTCATTCAAGCAGTCATACTTTCTCTCCATACTCCCAGCTCAAAGTCAAAACTTATCCCCAGAAGGAGGATGTTATAAACTTTATTAATACTCCTATTAACCGATAAAAATCTGCTGCTACTAATAACAACAAATGATTCTAATACTAAGAGACAATAGACCCTTTGAATGTGACGTCATTTACCTACCCACAATGCAATATTAAACATGTCTCTCAACTGAATACACACTTGCCATCTTGTCTTATCTATATTTCATTTTAATCCAATCACAACTCATCCATACACTGTCCATTAACAAATAAAAGCCGGTAAACGATAAATTCGATCTATTCTATTAATGGACACATCGTATAAGTTTGGGCCAAAATTTCAACACGCAGCTCTACCCAAGGAATTCTCTGATTCCCCCTTGGACTTCCCAGCCTCCGCACGATGCACCGTTTGCGCCCCTCTCATGCGCCCTGTGCAAAACCAATCACCAGATCCTTTTTTTTATCAGACTGGCTGAGATCCAGGAGATATGAATTTACTAATACATCCCTGACCTACTATCAGAAACCGTCAACCAAAACTGTCAACATAGGTTTCTTTAGTTTTCAAATTGGCCCATCGTGGCTGGTTATGTATGCACCACGCGTACAAGCTGCCCTGATAGAGCTAATGGGTTGAAAATGTAAATGTTTATTCCTTGCAATTTCCACGTTTTTTCTAAATTCCCTCCTTGAATACGTTCTATTGGGCACGTTCATTTTGCAAGGTGGGCGTATGTTAAATTGATCACTAAGTTTGTGTTCGTTTGTTTTTTTTGTTTTTTTTTAAAGATTCAGATTTTTTTCTCTCTGATCACCACCCAACAAAATGCGAGAGAAGTAACTTATTGATTGATACCCGTTTCTTCAAATTTTTAATTGATCACCCCCAACATGGCATGCCACCAAAAAAGACGTTGGTCACGTGACGGTTTCTAATGAGCGACGAACCAGACCTGTTTCAGTATTACTCTATTCTGCTCTGAACACTTGCGAGTTTTCATCATTTTCCTTATGATCATTTTCTGAAATGACTGTTCACCTAGAATTCCAATATCCTTGATACAATTGATGTAAATAGGATGGGTGGATACGTAGGGGTGTGGCGTATACCTAGTTCTTAATTTCCGTTTGTTTTTTTTTTGTTTGTACTCTCCCTATCCAGCGGCGGGGCCAGATCAAAACTTTATTTGGGTGATATAGTAACCGGTCCCGGCAGTATTGCCAACTCGAATTTTTTAAGCGCTAAATCAACCTCGAAATAGCATCAAAAACGTCTGAATGCACTAAAAACAGTTAGCCATTCCGTGACCATTTAAATGGCCAAAAATAGCTAGATCAATCCAAAATGAAAACTGCTAAAATCAGCCGTAAGAAATTGCGCTTAGATGTCTTAAAAATGGCTCTGAAAAAATAAGTAACGTGCTAAATTTAGTATGAAAAGTGCTAAATTGGTAACACTGGATCCTAGTCGAGAATTACGAGAGTCTGTCTCGAAGAAATTGGGGGTCTGGACCTCCCATCTTCCCTGGCTCAGTGTATTGGAAATATTACCGTATACCTAGTTCCCATCACTATTTATAACCGAAATAGCTGACAAATTGAAAACTATTTGCTCAACCCAGTTACATTTTTAGAGCATTCTGTGAAGGTCAAGTTAACCAGTGTAGAGTCTTAAATCAAGCTTATATTGAACAGATACTCTATGCAAAGCTCTATAATTAGTACTTAGCTTACTGCGTTTCTACTGACAAATCTCACTAAATGGGGGTCCCTCTAGAAGCTAAGCCCCTGGACCCAAATACCCAGCCATTCCTCTAACCCAAAGATCAAAACTTTCAACATATTAACCTCCTTTTGGATTGATAAGTATTGTCAACTACTTGTCAGAGTGAAACTAACATAGACACAACTCGAAAGCCATTTCCAAGAGTATATCTCAGCGGAATGAGGTACAAAATTCGCATTTTCATTTTTATTGCTCCAGCACAAAGCCTGTAAAATATTGAAATAAAACATGTTTAATTGCAATTTTATTAAACATTTTCATTTTACACTTCTTCAATACAACGAATGAGTAATATCAAAATCAAAAATACAATTTTAGTTTAAAAAAATATCAAACTTTACGATTCTCCAATACAAAGAGTATATAATATTAAAATTAAAAATACAATTCAACATAAAAAATATAACAGTATTGTCAATGTTTTTGCTCCTGTGAATGTCATTGAGAGTCACCTTTCCAGAAGAGTTACTGCGGGGAAACCTCTCAAAAGGCATAGAGAGCGTTTTCCAGATATTAAATCTGTTAATTACCTTTTCAAAGTATGTCCCGATGAATGGGGAAAACAGTTTTGAGTGCTCCTCGTATTGATTTAATTTTAAGCATAGTACTGATATTTTTCAATATAAAATTGTATTCTTCTTAGATTTTAATGATAATCCATCTTTGTTTTGGAATGATATAAAATGAAATCGTTATATGACATTTCATTTAAACATGGTGTTGACAAATTTATAGCAAATTTTAGTCACAACCTAAAAGTACAACCGATTGGTACTTCGATGGAGAACGGTGATGTTCCAGACGTAACAACGGACGAAGTGCTACGAAATATGAGATGTGAAAAGCCTCAGGCGATGATGAAACAATGATAGATTTTTCAGAAGATGCGGGAGAGGTCTATCATAAATGACTTGCGTAACTATTCGCTCAATCCTTACAAGAAGAAATGTGCTCCAAAACTTTATATATATATATATATATATATATATATATATATATATATATATATATATATAATACCATAATTTCCAAGCCTCAAATCGGGAGAGTTTTCAATTTTAATTATAGGCACCGGTATTTGTGTAATGAGAATGTACTTTCATTACCCAAATCCCTTTAAACTTCATTACTGACACGAAAAAAAATGCTGGTAGTAACATTCGGTCCAAACACTAAAATGAATTCTAACAACCTGATATTTTCGTCAATGATAGTTAATGGTGTATAGAATAACATGCTAAAATCCCCTAAAAATCCCAGGAAAGCTTCCTGAGATATTTACGAAATAATTGTGATTTGATGATGGCAACGCACACCATAGATCTATTCCAGTAGTCAATCGAAAAGTGGAAGTTATGATGGGGGTAGAATCTTGGCAATCAGGTTAAATCGTAACTAAAAACCACTCAGATCAAATTGTTGCCAGTTTATCTATGAATTTTAAGGATGACCATTTTGGAATCCAAAATCAATGATTTATTCTGTGGCCTATTGCCCATTCTTCTACAAAATTTTATTGAAATTCATGGAGAACTTTTAGAGATATCACATGGACAGTCAGCAGCGAATACAGAAATGTACAAAAAACAAAAAAGAACGAAACGCGAAAATATTTCTAAATCAATAACCAATAACCAATTTGTGGATCCCAAAATTTAATCACTTTTGTTTTATAGTGTGGCCTGCTCTTCCACAAAATTCAATTGAAATTAACACAGAACATTTAGCGATGTTACGTGGAAAGACTATGTAGAACTTCATGGGGAAAAAAAGAGAGATTTTTGCTTTATTTTCTCATATTCGCTCCAGTCTGTCAACATGATATCTCTGAATGAATTTCAACGAAATTTTGTGAGAAAGTGAGCCACGAGTTAAGGAGGAAGTGATTTAATCGAGAGATTTTTTCTTTTTAATATTTCATACATTTCTATATTCGTTCGTGTCTGCCTGTATCATATCTCCCAAAGTTCTCAATGAATTCCAGTGAAATTTTGTGAAAAGAAGAATGACACTGTAAAGAAAATTTGATTAGATTTTGGGTTGGACCCAGGATTCTTTTCTTTATTGGCAGACATTGGAATAATTGATTCAAGTAAAATGTAGCTAGAGAATTTTACTATTTAATTAAATCACATAATTCACTGAATACCAATAGGGTTTGTATTTTTAGTAATAATGTAGTTACATTATTAAAGCGACTAAAAATTAGGATGAAGATTTTAAAAAAATCTTGTCGAATTTAATAATAAAATAACCAAGTCAAACTTGTGATAAAAAGCAACAAAAACACACTGAAATTAGTGAAAATTGATAATAAAGGTACAATCTTTTACTGGAATAGCGAAATAAACGAACGCAAGTTAGTAAGGAAATTGGGCGTGAAGTAATCCTTATTTTAACTGAAACTTTAACCCCAGGGTTGCTATTGTTTGTGATTTTTTTTTATTCACGTCGAAGTTTGTTCTTTTTTTAAATAGAAAATAAAAATTCGCAAATACAACTCATACCTTAGCAAAGACAGACCAATTATTGAGTTGACTTTATCGAGTTTACCGATAACAGATAGTTCTGCATTTTTATTACCTCTGCACCCCACAGGCTACCCTCAAAAAAAGATATTAACGGATTTTCTTTGATAGTAGAATAATTATCCGACAAGAAATAAATTAATGACAAATTTGGAAAATTATACTTTCTTTCAATTGTTTTTTTTCCGGTATGCATTTCGATTGGTTTTTCATTTACCATTGAATGAAGGACAATCACAATTTCGATTTCAAAATGTCAAAATGGCGAGGAAAGAATCGAACAGGATTAAAAGATAAATAACAGAATCGACATTAATACTAGAATCTGATATGATAAAGCGCAGACCTGGAAAATTCTATTTCCCCATCGATATTAGCCAAGTAAAATGAAAAAGACACAAAGAATAACAGGAGCAGGAATTTGGGCTGAGATTCCACAAAAATATCCCCAGTAAATGTCAGGAAACGAAATCATGACAGGAGAAGCGTTGCATGGCCAACGAGAAATATCGCTTGAATTAAAAATTAACGCTTGACTAGCCGGGGGAGATTAATTACTCATCTTGACGCGTACCAGAATGAAATAGATTAAAGAAATTATGTTTGTAACCAAAATATGAAGAATTTTTGTCAGATAAGCATGCATGTATTTCGAACGTGTCCAGTACGGGTGATATGTCTGTACCGCTTCGTCATTAACTAATCAACCGTGTGGTTTTATTTCTACATTTTATGAAAACTCAACATTTTTGGCGAAAGATGTAAGGAAAAAGGATGATGAGCACGTATATCAGCATTCTGATATAAAAGTTTCTTTCGTTGATTATTGAAATGTTTCTGTCTGATTCATTTCATCTTTACAGTTTTTACTTACTGCACACATCTCCATTATTACTTTAAAGTGTTTTTCTTTTCCTAACGCAGCAATAATGTAACTTACATAGGTGTAGAGTTATCTACTGAAAAATGTCCAGGATCTGTGCTTCGACTCCTCAGATCGGCCATACTTTCAGAATACTCCCCGAAAGGAAGCAGCAGACATCCCTTGCTGGCTCGGGGATCTGCCAGATCAAACAAAACAAACGACCTAGGGGCCTTGTTCCCATTGCCCCACCTCAGTGAGCCATAGCATGCAAACCCTTGTTTCAAAGAACGGAGTCCGCTGTATGCACACAGCACATCTTAAAACTTAATTGCGCAGACCTTTGGACTATTCACATAAAGGTCCCGTTGGCCGAAGACTTGTAAGATGTAGAAAACCCTCCCAGATCTTTGCTCGCAAAAAGTTAGTTCTCCATCTCTAATAATTCTATTCTCTAGTGATGGCCCAATATATACCAACATATATTCATAAATCTAATAGAGTAAAGAGTTGGTGTGCTGCGTAAGACAAATATATTTCTGAATGTGCCATCATGCAATCAAGTTTTAGAACCACTCGGCTAAACGTTGGCTTACTGGCATGCTTTCCGACTGTTGGTGGCAGTTTTGATTTATAAACAAGAAAAGGAACAGACCCTGTTCAAAACCCGTGACGTTGTTTAAACGATTTCTGATAGCATTTGGCTGCATTTGTCAATAATTGTTCCTATACTAAAACTATTTATTTCCAAGTAATTGTTCAAGTTAAGCTTGGTTAAAACGTCCGATATAAAAATGAAAGTTCAATACATAAAAAATGAAACGAAAAATATCGCCCGAAATGCAATATGATTCATCTGAAAATTAAAAAGTTATATATATATCTATGAAGTGTATATACAAAGAAATTATCTCAAAAACGGAATGATATGACGTAGTATGACGTAGAAGAAGAAAAAAATATCTCTTTCTTCACCTACACTCTCGATCGCTCCTTTATTATGAACAATAAGAATGAATTCAAATTTGGTCTGAATGAAAAACATTTTGGCATTCATAGAACTTTCGTTGCTGTTTAAGAAAAATTATGGTAGATTTTGTGTCTTCGGTAGTACCCGTGGTCGAAGGGTTAGAGCAAAGAATTTTTTGAAAAGATGAAAAAAGTAATAAGGCAAGCAAATATTTCACATAAAAGTAAGAAGTGCCCCTACGCAGACTACGGCTACTTGGCTCGTTTACAATACGTGAAATAGACTTAGAGGTGACAAACACTAAAAATGGCGTCACCCATTTCACCCTTCGTGATCTTTTATATGGTTTTAGAAAAATAATTCGAGGTTGCAAAATCAGTTTTGCAAATAAACTATGACAGGGGGACATCATAATTTAAACAATTAAGGGGCGGAATGCGTGTCCCTTTCGATTCTGCTCTATCATTATGTTTCCATAAAGTCAGACGGACTTTGGTCATAAATGCCGATTATTGCTTATAGGCATGCCTGAATCAGTCAAACTAGGTTTGTTACCTGTTATCATGGGTGTCCGGTTGTAGTTGGGTGTCCGGTTGTGAGTGGGTGTCCGGTTGTGGGTGGGTGTTCGTGTAAGAGGATATATTCCAGCGAGTGGGAGAAGGTTAAAAGTTATATCAGGATGTCAGTGGTCAGGTAATGGACTAGGCAGAGCTTAAGTCGTGACTTGGCCTAAGCTTTCGCAGTTCATGGTGGTCACTTAATCACCGGCCTCTATGGTAACAGCTTTCAAACTCCGTCGCCCTCGTTGAGAGAGACATGTTAGCTCCTCCCTCCCCAGCGGACGTCTTTGTCTGTTATTGCTGACTAAACCTACAGACTCTTTTTCGGGAATGTTAAACATTAGATTAAAGCACGAGTTACTCGTGACCATTTTGTCTATCATTTTGAGTATAGTTATAAATTGACAACTGAAACAATTCCTTTTGTTATTTTACTTGTTTGCACAACGTTTCGACCAATCCTCTCGACGACCTTCGTCAGGTGTATTAGCTGCATGTTAAGAGAGGGATTAATGGTTATGCCAAGCAAAAAACGATAGCAAACAGATTTAATTTTTTTTTTTTTTTTTACTTGGCTCTTCAGGGTAAAAGAGCCCCTCTCCTAACACACGAATAAGATACCCGAAGAAGGCTGAAAAACTGTTCAGATTATAGATCTAATTTTTGTTGTTGTCGCTGCAACAGTTAAAATAATCATTCTACGGTCTACATCTTCTGATCGTCTGATTCTTGGTTATCAAGAGTGAGACTCACCACCATGGGTGAGAGGTGGGTGGAGGAGGGGATCCGGATCCCCCCCCCCCCCCCGATGAATGTGATGCTTGAACATTTGGGCCATTTTTAGCGTGATTTTTTTACCATTTTGAGTAACTCTTAGGTGGATTTTGGTAATTTGGGGCGTTTGGGGGGCATTTTTGAAAAGATTCTTTTAGCAACAGTGAGCACTTATACTAGAGCCCCCCCCCCCGACCTAATTGATGCCCTCACCTACTCGCTGAACAATGACGTTGGGCCTGCCAAGAGTTTTCCAGACTGATCATTTTTTGTTACCACTATGTTTTGGCTGATCCATTCTATAGCCTTTTGTAATTTGGAGACGAAGCATTATTATTTCAAGTATTGTCCGGATTACTGATCTCATTATTTTGCTTTATTTTTCTCTTCAATGTTTTCATTCTCTGTTCACCCTACTTGGATAAAAAGAGAAAACATTTTTCATATGGACTGTGTATTTGAATGGCCGAAACGTTGTTGTATCAACAGAAGCAACACAAAGAATGGAATCAATAGTCCGAACAAGTTGTGGAACGATAATGACTCATCTCAAAGTTACAGAATTTTTGCTACTCGTCCAATTGACAGGGTGTATATTTTCCATTCTATCTCGAATTCTTTTACAAGAACTAAACTGACATCACCATCGTCAGCAGAAGCAGTAGCAGCCTTTTAACGTACGTCGCTTGACAAAGAACTTCCCCAAGATTCGATAGATATCTCAATCATGGGCGTCTCAGGCTAGTACTTTTTGAACTTGTTTAGTTCGTCTTGACATCGTATTTTTTTGTCGATCACAGTTTTGCATATGGTTTCTATGGATCCACTCTGTGAGTCGTGATGTCCAGTGGTTGTCTGAGATTCTTGCAAAATGACCAGCCCATTACAACTTGAGTTTCCTAATGGATTCCATGATATATATAACCCCTGTTTGTTTTCTGATATATCGTGTTGCCTTTTGATTTCTTCATGATATTTCAAGTGAATAATCTCCCGTGCACTTCGCATGTTTCTCTGTTTGGAAGTCAATCTCTTGGATAGGTTTCACGTTTAAGTTCAATATGTAACTATCCTGAGGATGCATTGATTGTAGACTTTTCTTGATAAAAACTAATGGGATTTTTACCTTGAGGGTTGAGTCTGCTCTATCGAAGTCTGGTCAACTTCGCTTGATTTCTTCTTTTGAGGAATTCATGGAGATTCGTCGTCCTAGGTAGACGCAGAGGTCTATTACCTTCAGCTCTGCATTTTCGATTTTGATTGTTGTGACTTTTCCCTCAACATTTTTGCTGCAGGCGACATTTGTTTTAATGGGCGCTCATTATTTTAGTGCCCGTCAAATATATCCAAATCGGTAGATTTCGGCGTAAAAAAAAAGAGATTTGAACTTTAAAGAAAAATAATCTGCCAGAAAATGTCGTAAACATGTTTTTTTAAAAAAAAATCCCCTAATTCATGAACCGTACACTAACACATACACATACACACACCCTCTCTCACTCAATTACTAGTATACTCATAAGCACACACACACACACTCACATATACACACTTACATGCATACTCACATGTTCTCACACACTCATACAATGCACCTTCACATAGTCACTCACACACACTTATACACATGTATACTCACATCCATACTCACATCAACACTCACGTAAACGCACACTCATATACATGCACACTCACATGCACACAAACACACACATATGAATATTCACATGCACGCACATGTATATTCACATGTACACATACATATGCACACATACTTCTTTTATATAACAAGCAATAATACCCAGCGATGCCTGGGTGAAATAGCTGCAAATATAACAACACTGTTTCCTCGTGCTTTAGAGTCCAACATGCAAAAAAAAAAAAAAATGGAAAAAAAAAGCTCCCTCTCTCTTTTGACCCCGAAAGTTTAAAAAAAAAGTCCTCACTCGATTTTGACCCATAAAGGAGAACACCTTCCTCGTTTTGAATCCTGAAGGGAGGGAAATCCCAATCCGGATTACGATTCTGACCCCTAGAAGGGGAAAAACGATCTGCCCTGATTTTGACTCCTGAAAGTGAAAAAAGGCCCCTTTACGATTTTGACTCATCTCAAGTCACCCTCTAAAAGTCATTCCCCGATCAGGACACCATAAGTAAAAATATGTTTCACCAAGATAATGATCCCTAAAAGTGAAAAATAACAGTTCCCCCCTCCATTTTGACCTGTTAGATTGAAAAATAAAAGTTCCCTCTCAATTTTGACTCCTTAAAGTTAAAAAAAGTTCCCCTCGATTTTGATCCCTATGAAACCTTCCATCCCAAAATGTCATGTTATGGGAAAATAATACATCAATGAAGTGAAGAGTTCAGCAGTATAGTTACATCGTAAATAGAAAATCCTGTACCCACCTACAAAAAAAAAATTGGAAAAATGATCAATACGTAAGAAAAAAAAAATTACAAAAAATTCTCTTGTCAGAATATGACATCATGTACAAGTAATCTTCCGAAGAAAGTGTGGTCAGAATATATATCCTATTATGACATCACAGTCTTTTCACTTGCCTGACATAAACTGGCAGTCTAGTTCTAAATTACAGTAAATAGGAACCGCATGAAACACTTGAAATGTTACAAATCACTCAGATCTTTCTTTGCACACCATCTTTGACTGTGAGCACCGTTAGGGAGGAGAGAAAGAATTAACTTTCATACACACACGTACACACGCACACACACACACACACATATATATATATATATAAGATGAAATTTTTGTGTGATATAGCTATTAACAAAATCCTTTTTCAATAACTGCCAGATGTTATCATCATCTTGTCACTCACCCACGATTATATAATAACGTTTCAAATATTAATAAAACACGTTACGTTTCACATTTATTGCAGGTGTTTTCATTGAATGGTTCCACCTTCTCATTTCAGTATAACATCATTCTACACAAAATACTATCTAGTAAAGGTACTTATACGCAATAAAACAGTCAAAATATGTTAATTCAAATTATTAGAAAAAAAACCCTCTTAAATGATTTGGGTTGAAACAAAAGCTTTCAGCATATATTGATAAGATATGTGGCTCTTTTGCCAAACTCTGAAACTGAAGTTGACTATAATTTCCTACCATAACAAGAACAATCTTGACTAGAATTACGAGTATAATACAATACATCTTATTTATTTTAGACGAAAAACAAAACAATACATGTTTTTTTAAGTTAGTTTATGATCACTTGGGGTCATCTGGATTTTAAAAAAAGGAAAGAAGCTAATTGTGCTGTATCCGAGAAGGGGTGATGGCCCTAAACACCTGGATCCCTGCCAAATCCGTAACTGGTTTTCTGGCCTCAAAACCTCAGCATCACAAGCTAAATCTTCGATATCATTACCAAATGAGCTACGACTTCCACCCGTTTCCTGACCATTGGTAAAAAGCTTTTTTGAGGTAATGATGCTTCACAGAGGGTGGAGAGCAGTCAAAATTACTCTTCAGAATAAATACTAAGTATAAATTTTGTCCAACTCTCATTAAGAGTTGACATTTTTCTATCGTAGCAGCAACAAGAACAATCTTCACCAAAATTAGGGATGTAAACTGATATGCAAAATTCAAATTCCCCAAAGTGTACCGACTAAGATAAATTGATTAGTCTCATGTATTGATGAAAATGTATCATACAGATACTTGTTTCATTCCAATGAATGAATACACGTACAAAAAGTGTATTTTTATACTTTTTTTTACCTATCATACACCTAATACAAAAGCACAGTTATCATGTTCAGTTGGAATAGACATTGTAATGACCCTGCAGCACCATTATTCAGTTGTTACTGTATTTTCCCAGCTTTTATGAACCTATCCCATCTTTTGACTAATTTGCGTATTCCATTAAAAAATAACAATTTCAGTTCTAATTTGACGAATTCCCTGAGTAAAGGATTGATATCTAGAACTCGTTGGAACCTCAACAAGGGGTGTTGCACAGAGAGAAAAGAGGTCATAGTGTGAATATGACAGATCCCCCAAATTCGCAATATGTGGAATAACTTCCCAAGCTCCACGATCACTTGTTGAATCACATTTAAAACCCTAGGATGATTGTCATCTTACAGCAAAACCGTCAGTTGATCTCCTGGACTAGAAAAAGGCCTTTTCTCTTCCAGTGCGTCTTTCAAACAAGCCAATTGCTCAATGGAGTATTTTGCAGTAACAATGTATCAATGTTCCCACAATCCATAATGAATCTCATTAAACACAAAGAAGACGTTTTTCTCAGTAGATTCTGTTCAAGTTGAGACGCTGAAGGATTTTCATCACTATTCCGCCAAAAATTAATGCTTTTCTCCTGAGTTCAGCAAGAGAGATAAATGTTTAAGTGCCTAATGGTATTCCTTTCTCTAAGTGAATGAGGGATTTATTTTCCTGGCGTCAGAATATTCCCTAAGCCTTGTAAACAACACCCAGTTGACTGATTACGCAAGCAAAGGAGAGCTGAGTAAACTTCAAAGACACTTGTAAATAAATCTGCCCACGTACGACGCCTAGATCTCAATCATCAGACCGAGTACCGACTTCTATAGATTGTGGGACCATTGATCCGAAATGGGAGGGCAATTAACTTGGGATTCCATGGGTGTGACTCAAGAGATAAATGAGCGAGCAAAGCTCAACGGGGGGGGGGAGGCGTCACAAGGTCAACGCAGAGATCAGGAGGTGAAATTTCAAGGATCACAGAGCCGCAAAACCCCGACACGATGCGTATAAGAAGGGATGTGCATGCTCTCCCTGGAACAAGTTTCGGTTCAAGTTGCAGAACACAATAGATACCAGACGACAGAAGTGAACCTAATGATCTTTATTGAAAGTAGATTGGTGCAGGCCTCTGACTTGCTGAATTTTTTTTTCATCGACAGTTAACGCATTGAGCGGCACACCACCAGAACCCGCCTTTGTTACGCCCTTGCCCGATCTAGGCTATAGGGTACAAAACCGAAATGTCGTGAGGAAACAAAGACCAGGAAATTAGTTCCACCAAACCACATGTAATAACTAAATACCCTTCAGTCAAGAACTATCGGACTGGTCTAGACAGTGTTTATTGAAATCGAGACTGCATTTAGATTAGAAATGATTTTATTACAAGTAAAGATTTTTTTTCTCTTTGCAAAACTCGAATAATCATTTCTATTTATTTGAAATATTTGTTCAATGTTGTCTCTGAAATGGCCACAATAATATTCTCATGAAGAAATGGATGAAAGTAAAAAAAAAAAATCACGATCCAATTCAATTTAGAATGTTAGAGTGGACTTTATCAGCGGGTTCTTTTTAGATTCATCGAACTGTTCTCGAACTCTTTTACAAATGCACTCAAACTGATTACAATGTATGATATAATAATGAATATATATATATATATATATATATATATATATATAGAACGTTCTTTGTATCTATATCATGAGTGCAAAAAGTATCCATAACATTTCATAAAGTTCATTTTAATATCCTTACACATCTTCAAAATTGATAGAATTTGGACTAAAGGTCTCTAACTTTTGCACAGAACTTTTCAAACTTCTCTCGTTCCAATATCCTTTTTTTTTTTTTGTATTTTCTTATCTTTGGTTCAAATTCTCAAAGTGTACTATCCGAATTTCCTTCGCTCCAATCATAGCAAGACTTATAACACAGGATTTTCTTTCCTTTCCTTGTTAGAACTGGGTTTCCATACCGTGTCCCTCTTGAGTAGCGGAAGCCACATCAAGTTGAAATCCGCACTTGTCTGACCCACATCAAGCTGACAATCCAAACTTCTTACAAGAGAGGATAGTGTTTGTCTTTCTCTCCACACATGTGGTCAGCCATCCCAGATTTTTCGATTTCACCTTTGGTTTTGTTTTTTTATGTTTCTCGAGTCTGACCTCCAATATCATAAATATAGATATTATTCAGACTCGTGTCTTGCGATGAACCCACTCTAGTGAGCAAATTTCAGAGGATGTTAGGACTACTAAAATTCAACCAGGTGTTCCGATGGTTGCAGGCTCTTTGTATCCATTCTGCTATCCTCTCTGCATGGAATGTGGATGGTAGAAACAAATATGATAACCTTGTATTTAGAGCTCTCACTTCCATTTTTCTTTCTGGTGATAACACTGGATGGGTAGCTATTTCACCTGAGCGTATAACCTATATCGTCTAGTTTCTCTCCTCTATTTTATGATCACTGCCGAGAGCTCTGACCTTCCAAACAAGTAACGCGTTCTTAACACGAAATGATGGTTTGAACTAAAATTTAGATATAAATCCATTCTTGTATACTGTTGTACCATATAAACCTTCTTCGAGGGTTACTAGTTCGTCCAGAAAAGGGTGCTTGCTATTATCTTCTTTTTCCATCGTGAATTTTATAAATGGTTTGATTGAGTTCATCATTCGCAACATCATCATCATCAGTTTTTGGCGTCCGTTGTTGGATACAGACTTCCCCGGAGATTCGCAAGATCTCTTCATCATGGACGTCACGGAGCCGGTACTTTCTGAACTTGTCTAGTTCGTCACTTCATCTCATTTTCTGTCGGGCGCAGATTTGCATATTATATCTGGGGATCCACGTTGTGAGTTGTGATGACCAGTCGTTGTCTGACTTTCTTGCGACACGACCAGTCCTTTGCTATTCTAGTTTTCTAATGGATTCTATGATATTTCTGACTCATCCTGTTTTTTCTCTAATATATTGTTATAGGTACGATAGTTCCTATATTGCGTGAGTAAGGAAGAGACGAAAAGGTTGTTGGTTCTGCGTAGAGACGAGATGGTATAGTTGCTGAGAACAAAGAATTTGTCTCCACGTGTTTTATGTTTATTGCCACTTGCTGTGTCGTCACGATATATTTTGAAGGAGTCGGAAGTGGCCATCTTGTTTAGATATAGATATTCGATAGCATTTTGTTTCTTTGTTAGAAATGAGAATATGCGCACCTAGTATGAACAAGGACGCAGATATTTAACACAGTTTGTAATCGTAATACTGACACATGGATGTCTAAACAAATAACTGGGACGCACGTTTAATGATTCGACAAATGAGGCATTTATAACAATATCAATAAGGTTGAAAGGAAAATACATGTTAACATTAGTAAGATCGATAGTGATAGAAGTGGCCTCTTTAGATGAGATAACTTGGTAATTAAGGAAAGAGATTGGATCCCCGGTTAAATGGGTACATAGTGTAAGCTTGTAGCTAGGTAGAAGAGGAAGATAGAAGATAGCGCTTAAGCCTTGGCTAGGAGCTGTGTGTAAAGTAGTCGTAGCCGTGAGTTAAGAAGCGGGGGTAACTGAAATGCTTTGAATCCACAAGGCTTGGTATTTCGAGAGCCGAGGGATAATGACGAAGTTCGAGTGATCAATGGTATACCTAACTGCCAAGTTGGGGGCGATGTGCAACTGCTGAATTTATGATTGCCGAGAGCAACTTGAGTGCCATTCTCAGACGCTGACAAACACATGACGGGACGACCATTTAAGTCACCCATGGGGGTTTAATCCATGTGCACTTCCCGAAGTCAGAAAAATTAGAGACAGAAGATAATCATGATCGTTGTGTAGTAAATGCATTGTCATTCCATCCACGCAGATGGAGAGGCAAAAATGTGTTTGAGCTAGAGGACCTGTGATTTGTAGCTGAGCGTATGAAAGATATCTCAACATCTGTGAAACTGAAATAGTCAAGCTCTAATACAGATTGGTTACAGTGGAAAAACTGTAAAGTTTGAATCGGACACTAGCAAAATGATACCAGTCCTAGAGAAAAGGAAAAAAGAGAGAGAGAAAGAGAAAGGAAGTAACCAACTAAGAAAGCCAGGGCTTCAAATAACCGAATGAATATGTGTAATACAGGCTTTCAAAGACAGTAGGTAAATAGAGTGACGTTTCGCATGGGTGGCTATATCTAAAGTTTTGTATATAAAGCTAATACTTATTCATTTTTGTATTCAATTCTAACTGAAAATAAAGGAGTCGCTACACTGTGCTGTCTTGTGATATCTCCCAGTGATTTTGGGTATGATTCTCACTTGTGCACATGGCATGTTTCTCAGTTTGAAGGTCATTCTTTTGGTCAGGTTCCATGTTTCAGCACTAAGGTGATTTACTCGGTCGAAAAGGACTTGTACTTGAGTATGAACATGTCATCTACTTATGTAAGTTAGCCTGAGGGTCTCAACAGTGATGAGCTTAAGGCCAGATCTTCAAAAAGTGGATGTATATTAGATATAACCAGAAAAATTGGCAAACCTGTTGCCAAACCTGTTGATATATATCGGGTCCGAATTGAGAATGTGTAGTCTGCACGCAGAATGTTAACATCTCCAATAAGTTATTAACGTGGATGCTTGTATAGTATAGTTCTTTGGATCCCAGCCATTTTTTAGTTTGTCTCATTGGATAAGCAAGGCTTCCTCCATTAAAAAGGTTGACTACATCAAACCTCACCATTATTGATGAAGAGACGGAGACCTCTCAAATCAGTTCCACAAAATAGGCCGTGTTCTTCATGAACAAAGATGTTTCACCTGACAATCATTTTCAAAATATCAGCCAGAAAGGGATTCAATGGGGGACACGACTCTTTGAATGTTAATGCCCCTTATCAAAACTATAGACAGTATCAAATAACCAAGTTATAAGGTGAACACTTTTCAAACATTTTCAATTAATTGATTGTCTACAGTGAACTCTTTTCTTTCTTTTCTTTGTTTTTTGTAACTGTCCATTTAGCAATTTCAGCGATTTATTAGAAGCCCCCAAATAGTTGCCAAAATAAAACAGCAGAATATTATCAGGGTTGGGGATAAGTAGAACTTTAATAATAATGATAATAATAATATCCATACCTAACCTGAGCGAATCACTGAAGCTCCTGTGTGTACCAGGACTAATTATCTGAAAAACTATCTGAAATTACCCAAAGAAAATAGATTTTTAATCAAAAATGATCAAAAAAGATTTGAGAATTGTTGGTCCCAAAATGATCATCAAGACCTAAAATTTACTTTTTTGAAAAATGAAAATGTTTTCCGATGGGGCTTAATGGTGTTATCACACAAATTTCCAAGGTTGTAGCACCCAGAGAGGAACACACAAACAAGCACAGACATAGACACAGACCAGCAAAAGGAGAAAGAATATGTAGCCCAGTTGTCTGGTTGGTCTTGTGGGCCAATGTGATTAGATAATAATAATAATAATAATAATAATGATAATGATAATGATAATGATTATGATTATGATTATGATTATGATTATAATGATAGTGATAATCATGACAGTAGTCATGATGATAATGACAGTTATGAAAATAATGATAATACTAATGATAATGATAATTATGACAATAATATTGCTAGTGATAATGATAATTATGACAATGATAATATTACAAATGATAATTATGACAATAATGATATTACTAATGATAATGATAATTATGACAATAATAATATTACTAATAATAATTATAATGATGATTATAACAACAATGATATTGCTAATGACAGTAATGATAATGATAATTATGACAATAATAATATTACAAATGATAACAATAGTAATAATAAAAGGTCCCCTCCCATGTAACAAGGCATATTGAGTAATGGTTTTGTTTCCTATTCAATGATCCATGGAAGCATCCACATTGGAGATTTTTAACCCTTGTTACTGTTGCAATTAAGGTTTCCACAAGGCTGGTATGCTGACCCAAAACCTAAACAAGGGGCTTAAACTGCCCGGCTATTTTACCAATAAAAGGGGAAAGAAGTGAATTCATGCCTTTCCCAAGGGCATCAGTTTGAAGAGAACAATAGCTTAAACCTGACTCTCTGATTCTATTTTACCCTGTCAATAACCACTATACCCATTCATTTTTCTTCTTTCACACCTTCTTTGTTTTTAATGCTTTTTTTCATTACATCAGCAATGAAAAAAGATAAATTTAAATAGAACTTTAATCTTAAGCTCAGTTGAATGCTTAGAAAGCAATGGAATGGTAAAGAGACAGTTACTACTCTTGATAAAAATCAAAATCAAGTTATTCATCAATCTGATTGATATGTGTTATAAAGGTGTATTTATATTAGTTATGCTTGCTCTGGTCTTGTTGTTTTTATGGAGTCAATCATGTGTGGAGTGCTGTTTCATAAAGAAAAAAAACATATCATTTCTTAAAATACAGCTCAAAGACTAATGCTGAGGATGGAGGGAAACAAGGCCAAATATGCTCAAGTTAGTGAAATTCATGGCCCAATTACCAGGACTGAATATATTCACTGAGATCAGTTAGTATGGTTCAACAGATCAACAGGTCTGAAATATACTTACGGTGCACAGAGTATGGTTTAATGCTAGTTCAATAGAGCCAGATATATTTTTTGAGCTCTACTTGGTATCAAGATAGGCCAGATCAAGATAGGCCAATATATTTACTTAGCCTAGCTTAGTACGGTTTATGTGGTTTATGGTCAGATCAACAGAGCCAAGTATGTTTTTTGAGCTGAGCATAGTATAGTTAAATGCAAGATCAACTGGCTGAATATGTTTAATGGGCTAAGCTTACTATGGTTTAAGATTAAACCAGTAGGTTTGAATATAACTATCACAACCATATTTAGACATTAACTATTACCACCCCTATTAAGACATGGATAAATAATGATCTGAGTGTGGAAACAAGCTTGGACACATTTATAAACTTGGCAAGTTTTTGGTTTTATATGGTGCCTATTTTTTCTTGATCAGCAAAGTGTAGAAAGCTGACTGTTTTCCGGAGAACTGCATGCTATTTTTGATGTCTCTATCTGTCCCATTCTTTGCTGTTGCAACAAACAGAAATTTCTTCAATAAAAAAGGGAAAAGAATTGGATTCCAAAACGGATTGGAAGACGCTGAAAAAGCGGTCTTTGAAGACCACAAAAATAGAATACTGAAGCAAAATGCTCAGACGCTACACTTATTTTATGACTTTACTGATGATATATATTGTAAAGGTGGATCAATTTTAGTTATGTTTCCTTGTGTCTTTTGGTTTACATGAAGTCAATCATAGATGTTTCATTTTTTTTTAGTTTTCTGCTTGTTCTCGAGGTGTTGATGGGAGACAGAGATGGCTGTTGAATAATTTTGTCCATCCATTCTTATTCTCCTTTATTTCACTTATATAATTTATCATAATCCACTTCTGGCAAAGTTAAGCCCTACTGCTAAACATTAGGACACCCACACCTTCATGAATTAACAAATGATATGATATATGTTGTAGAGGTGTACTAATATCAGTAATGTTTTCTTGTGTCTTGTGATTGGAGTCAGTCATGGATGTAAAGCTGTAAATGAAAAATTTGGTTCCAAAACATGAAAAGCGCCATTTTTGAAAAAAAGTGTTTAATCAAATTAAAAACCAAATTTTGGATTTGAAATTATTCTTATATTAGTACAATCTTTTTTTATATAAATAAGCAGTTTTTTTAATCTGATTTTTTATCATTTTTTTCAAATGGTGCTTACCATTTTGGAACCAGACTTTTCGAATTGTAAAGGATGGTGATCAATTAATAAAATGTAGTTGTGGTAGCGTGTCTTGTGATGGAATATTTTCTGTGGCTGTTTAACTAGTTCTGCTGATATAAACATGGTTTGTTTAATTTCTAGATACCCAATCATTGGCTCAGGATTCAAATTCTTCAATATGTCCTGAATTCTGCTTAGGTAGGTACTTTCTTTGATTAACACTCGAATTTTACTGTACCATGAAAGTGCCTTTTTACAGAAATTTGACAGTATTTTCTCCTCTAGGTAAGAGAGACCAGACCAAAAAGAAAAATACTCACAAATTTTCAAAAGTTGAAAAAATCTCTCCGAGATTTTGCGAAAAGACAACTGTTAGAACTTATTTTGCGTACTGGTCACGAAAGCCATTGAAAGTAAATCTGCTACACACTGAGTGCTCAGTTTATTTGGCTACATATCAGATTTGGCCTAATGCATATAAATTAACAGAAAAGGACTTTATAGCATTGTTTAGCAAGAAATCAACTGAACCTCACCACCATGTGTAATTTGCAACTTGAATGTAGCAAAAATGACAGGCGTTGAAAAGTGGATATGTTATGGGAATGTGGTGCGAACGAAATGAACTATCACTTACCATACAAAAAGCCAGTCTGCAGCTAAAGAAGATGATGCTAGGTATATGAAGAAACTATAGGGTCCCTCTAGAGAGGCAAACAATTGATTGAAACGTACAGGTCTGGTTAGTCAGTCAGTAGAAACTGCCACATGACCAATGTCTTTTAGCAGCATTCCTTGTTGGAGGTGATCAATTAATATATAGGGGGGGTCAATGAAAAAAATTACTTTTCCCACCATTCATCGGGCAGTGATCACTAAAAAAATATGAATTTAAAAAAAAAAAAATGAGATTGCTGCCTGATACAAACTAAGGGGCCAATTTTGCATAAACTTATATTGCAGATTGACCCCATGCCATAAGCACCTTTATATATTTGAAAAAAAAACTAAACCATTTTTTCAATACACAATGAGGAGTAAACTGCCATGTGACCAATGTCTTTTAGCAGTATGCTATGTTAGAGGTGATCAGTTAGAAAATTGGAGAAAGTGGTGCTTAATGAAAAAGTTACTTCTCTCATCTTTTATTGGGCTGTGATCACTGAAAAGTATGAATTTTGAGAAAGAAAAGTGTGAATGTAGCTTGTCGCAAACTAAGGGACCAATTTTGCATAAACTTACTTTGCAAATTGCCCCCCATCCCTCAACCAATTATGGGGGGATTTTTAAAAACCAAAACCATTTTTTCTAGACATGAAATAATGAGTAAATATCAAAATTTTCAGCCCTATAGTTCAGTGCAGCCTGAATGCATGATGAATATATATGAACTTAGCCATCCTGTCAGCAAGCCAGCCAACCAGCCAGAGCCACTTAAAAACTGAAGAAACCTATGTTGACAGTCTTAGTGGAGGTTTTGGTAGATGGATTTTAATACTGCTCCCAATTAAAAAGGTACCAATAGTTAAAAAGCATCCTGAATAAGTTGCCAAAAATGGCGTATTATTCCATCAGAATGATGTAAGTCTGCGTGTTTATTTATTGACTGAACAAAATTATTACACCATGGATGGAAAGTTTTCAGTTATCTGACATATTCACCACATATTTCATCTCCAGTTACCATCTATTCTGGTCTTTACTGAAATTTATAAATATAAAAAAATCGATTCCCTGGAATACTGCAACAGGCAGCTACAGCACTTTTTGCTATTCATATATATATATATATATATATATATATATATATACATATAAATAAATGAATACATAAATGAGTACATAAATTTCCATGAGTATAAACATATATATATACATAAATATATATATATATACATATATGTATATAAATAGATAAATAGAAAGGTACTAGTATTCCTTGAGAGGGATCCAATAAATGTGTGAGATAAGTAAGAAGTAAAGAAAGGCCACACCGATTGGAGATTATTTTATATTTAATAACTTCGATATTTAGTGAAAAAAGGGTTTGTGATTTATAACTATATTCCTCAGCTTGCAGAACAGATTTCAATGTGATTGTCAGGAGAAAAAGGAATAGGGTGATTGGATCCTGTGATAAATCTGTCATCCCTGGCGGGTGTAGTTCTTTTTATAGTCAGTGCGTTGGAAGTCCTCAGAATTAGGAAGGCCCCGTCTCCGAGGGCCTCCTCCCATGTTCCAAAGTCTATGGAGAATGGTAGTACGTACATATATCCATACATACACATGAAGATACCCGCACATCTAAATACTTACATACAAATTGACGAACACACACGTGCACACACATACACACGTATACATAACCACATCCACATTTGATACACATGTACACATGTGTATGTAGACAAATAGTAGATTTAAAATTCTAATTATGTGGAGGTGAATGATTTAAGTAAACAAATAGATAAATAATGATAAATTCAGTTGTTATCACAGAGGGGAAGAGAAAATGTAAGAGATAAGCAGATACAGACATACCTACACACATACATACATATACCAACACATACACACATATATTTATTATACAGGTATATGCAAGGGGAAGTTTATTGGAGCCTCCTGTGATGTCATAGTGTCAAACATACATACCACTGCAAATACAAAAATCCATATGCATACATACATAAACATATATACACATACATGTGCAGACAAACCTTCAAGACATAGGCATATACATACATGTACACATGTACAAACATAGACACCCATTAAAATATATGCGTATAAATACATAAGCATTTATATATGCACACAAAAAACATATATAAATATATGATAATAATTAAATAAGTGTCATTCACAGACAGCTGTTTTATTGTATTACAACTCTTCAGTGTGGCTATAGACTATCCATTATCCTATCCAATACCACAAGATAAGACTGAAACCTTTGCTTCAGACCCAGAGACTGGCATCTTTCTCTGCCCCACGCAGAAATGGAAAGTCAGTAAGGTTGAATTTAAGTGATATATTTACTCATGCATGAATTCCCCATCCACCAGAGTGTCTCTCTCTCTCTCTCTCTCTCTCTCTCTCTCTCTATATATATATATATATATATATATATATATATATATATATGCACTTATGTACATATTTAAAAAATTGTCCTCATACTTCTGGTGTGGTGGTGTCTGTTCCCAATAGGTAGAGGGAGTTATCTGTTTCTAATGCGATGCATTCATTTGAGCACACCTATATAAACCAAAACAGGTCTGAACAGCCATGCACACATTTCTACATACACATATGGTTTTAGGTAGACCAATTTATCCTGCTCTGGCTTTTCATACCAAATTGATATATGGATTTCTGTAGAATTGACAGTTTTATGTCCGACAGAATGTGATAATTATAAAGACATTAGTGGGGAACTATATTTTGTCCGGCACCGGTGTTAATCAAGTAGCATATTGAACAGTCTTAAATAGCATAAATGCCACACAGCACTCATTTTTCTTTATTTATTTATGCAATCTAAGACGGTTCAGTATATATTTCCCCCTTTAATGTCTTTCACAGAGTATGTATATAAATATATGTATATATACTTTTCATCTTTATCGATTTATTTATGTGATCTAGGGTAGTTCAATATGCTACTCAGTTAACACCAGTGCTGAAAAAAATATAGTTCTTTATATAATATATACTATTTTTTATATAATCATCACAGAGTATAAATATATATATATATACATATATATATATATATATATATATATATATATATATATAAGAGAAGAATGCTTGACTTGGCAACTCCATTTTCTTTAGTGGTACCACTCAGATTACACCCACCTTCAACTTTGCCAGGATACATGACTGGTAAATAGATATTTATTCCAGTGATGAAACCAAATAATGATTCTCCAAACAGGTTGTTCAGGAAGGAATGTTTCCTTGCATAATCTAGGACTTGGGTTTACAGAATTGTCATCACAAAAACATCTTTAAGGGTTTTCAATAACAAAGCAAGATGGACTCCAATGGAGTATTCTTTCCTAAAAATTTTTTCTCACACAGTTTTTCTTGCATTCCGACAAGTTATGATTTAGAAGTTTTATATCAAAAGTTGCAAAGGGTTTAGTTGCTTCTTTTTCTTCTTTTTTAATTATAATCTAAAGCTTAATTACCCTCTCAAACGCCATTTTTTTTTAAAGCTTATCAATTAGATTAGCAATTAGCACCCATTTTTTATGTTTTGCCAGTAAAATTAAGAATGGATTGTATTCATTCGCATTCTAATATATGCTTTGTGCATGATAATCATGTTCTGATTGCTGTGCGAAGGATGATGTTGTTTCTCTGCTACAAGATTTGCAATGTCAGGTTCAGAGAGAACACCAAGCATTATTTGCCTGATCCATAGGGGTCTGTGGACCTCATTTTCTCAAAACCACTGGTTTAGACAATCTATTGTCATTTTTGTTAGAAACCATCAAACAAAATTGTCTCTAAAACTGTCAACACAGGTTTCATCAGTTTTTAAGCTGGTTTGGCTGAAAATTTAAACATTTACCCCTTATTAAGTCAATAAAAACAGCATGCTTATTAGGTTTTTGATGAGGTATTCAATTAGCAATGAAAGTTTATACAAGTCTGTATCCTGTTGTGTTCATACTTGTTTTTTTGAAAATTCATACTATTTTAGTGATCACTGCCTAAGAAAAGGTGTGCAAAGTAACTCATTCATTGATGACCCTTTTTCCACTCTTTTAATCGATCACCCACAACATGACATGGAACAAAGTGATGGTTTCTATTGGGTGACCAACCAGACCTGCTTATGTAATGTTTCAGATGATTGATTCTATGGCAATTAGTATGAAAAAATTGGTTTGGATTATTGAACACATTCTTTATGTTGCTATTTTGTCAACCAAATGCTTTGGCCAAACAATTCTCTGACCTTCCTTCTGTGTACAGCTCATGTACAAGATACCTTCTTCCATCATTCCAAAAGTTGTTGGAACTATTAACTCTAACTTTGATAACTATGATATAATGAAGATGGACTCCTCAACATCATTTCCACTAATGTCTACAATGTATAGAACACTTTAGTATGCTATTGCTGTTGTGTATCCATGTGTTGGTAAGTTGTCTGGGATCTGGAAAGAAGTCTTTCAGATAAGACTTGAATTGTTATTGTTAAGGTACTCTTGGCAGGAATACATTCCTAAATTTTGGTCCAAGCACTGAGAATGACAGATCATATTTGGATTGGGCCTATTCTGTATGCACCCTAGACTAGATTGTACTCAATGTTTTTAACACATTATTTTGACCAATCTATTCTATGGCCTCCTTCAGGCATATAATCCATATGGAAATAATGGTCTCTTAGTCTCATAACTATAATGAAATATCTTTCAACAGATTTTGCACCTGAAGAAGTCTGTAGATAGGAGTGACCAGAACTTGATGTCAGCAAATGCAGCTAAAAGAATGAATTTAATAGTCTGAACAACTCTTAGAATTAGGATGACACATCTCATAATTACAGAATTGTTAAACTCCTTGAGTTGACTTTATTATCGTGAATTTGTCAGACATTGGAATTAAAGACTTTTCAATTTAAGACATGAATAAAAAAGACAGGGGAAGAGATATAGTGATGCCATGAGGTCATGTCGTGTCAACTTGCTTTTGCGAGTTTTCTGTATTTTCTTATAAACATTGAATTTCTGCAATGAAGAATATTATCAAACGCCTACTAGTGAGTTCTGACTTTATTTTCGTTTGTCACAATGAGGAAAATGACCTCAGCGAAAAACCGTGATGTCATGATGGCGAGAATAAGACTTACACATGCAAAAACCAATGAAAAATTCACTCTTTCAATTCAGGTTGACTTGTCTTATTACAGGAATTATCAACGAGGGAGTTGAATTGAGATACCTGGTTTTGAAATTATATTGAATAGAGAAATGAATTGGGTTTTGTTTACCTTTTAGATTTTAATGAAGGATGGGACTTTGATCCTTTTGCACTAACAGCCAGGCTTTTTTTATTATTTATAAATTTTTAAGACCACCTTCATCTTGATTTCATTAGTTGCTCATTACAACTACTTATTACCACAGGCTGATAATCCTCTGACTGTGAGTAAATAGCTTGAGCAGAAAATAGAGAGTACAAGCCTTAGGTGGAATTCTTATTCTGGTTTCATAATCAGTATAGTCATCTGTTGTGGACATCAATTGAAAGTCGTGATACCTTTTTTTATTCTCACTCTCTCTCTAGGCTGCGTGTGTAAGCAGCTACACATTATATTGATAAAAAAATGAAACCTACTTTTGGAAAATTCTCTGGCTAGGCTATTTTTTTACCTGTGAATGTGTTGCATCATCATCATCATTGTCGTCATCGTCATCGTCATCATCATCATCTACTATTTAAAGTCCATTGTTGGACATAGGCCTTGCTTATTGTCTGCCAGTTTTTTTTTTTTGTTTTTCAGCGACGCGATGCCAAAACATTCTAAATTTGTCCAGTTCATCATGCCATCCTAATTTTGCCAGCCGCAATTACTCCCGTGATCTGGAGGGAGCAATGCTGTGAGTCGCGATGGCCAGTGATTGTCTCATATCATTATAACCTGGCCAGATTATTGCTATTCAAGTTTGCTTACGGCCTTTAGGGTATCTCTGACGTATATATTTTGTTTCTCCGATATGTTGTGCAGTTTCTCATATTGTCTTAATGACACATATAAATGTCACCAGTCTACATGATAAGAGGCAAAAATCATTCCCAAAAGATTTTCCTTGATATTTCATTTTTAGCTGATAATGAAACTTACATTCAAGTGAATATAAGCACGTTTATAGTTGAAAAATATTTGCAAATCTCATTTAGCTTTGAAAATATATCTATGAAAGCATGTTATCCTGTTGGAAAGGAAATAGCCTTTTATGACTGACAGAAGGAAGTTATAGATCAAGATAAATTCAATGTGTTTTCACAGCTGCTTTTCAACATCCATACTTTCCCCCAGAACCTGCTTGTTTGTTAATATGAGTAATGGGGAAAATGTGCTCAGAAGGAGACAAAAGTCTGCAATTTTGTCATAAATCAAAAAGTAAAAAACAATGTACTATGTTGGATCAATAAGGTAGTAGCTTGACACATAGATATTAACTGAACTTGCAAATTAATGTTTTCCTATCTTCCACAATATTCTGAAATACAATAGATACTCAATGAAGGCTCGGGAGTAGACACTTGAAAAATTATGAAAAAAAACTCAAACAACAAAGACAAGGAAATTAGTCCAAATAAGCCACATACAATGATTAAAAATCCTTGTTTAATAAAACTCAGACAAAACAAAACCTAATTAAATCTTATACGCCTTGGGAATTTTCAATTTCAAACTAGTTAAAAAAATGTTTGTATTTGTTGATTGAAAATATTTCTTTCGTCAAATATTGAAAAAAGATTGGTGTAAAATTTTGCTAAAATCAAAACGGTCACTAAATACAGGATGTCTCAAAAGTCACTTTTTTTCTAAACAAACAAATGGAAACTTTTGAAAATTGGTGAACGTAAATTATAAAATTGAGAATTTTTGTTTTTGAATGTTTTGTTATTCAAATTTTGTCAAGTTTGAATAGGAATTATTTCTTCATGTGAGCCTACTTTTTCATAGCACTTCAATTGAGCATGCAAATTGACAAATATATTAGCAAGTATTTATTAGACTATAGCAGTCTCGCCTGATCCTTCTCAGAGGGACCGCCTATTTCTAATGTCATCTATATGTAATTCTCCAATGTGTGCATTTCTCTTGTATCAACAGCTGCATGTGTGTATTGATGCAATGCCTTGATGCAGAAAGCCCATTGTGATTTCAGAAACTGGACAACCTCGGGCTAGAGGGTGTGAGTATGATTCTCACTGGGTGCTTACTCTGTTCAATCATTGCAGTAGGTTTACACTCCAATTCAAATATGTAATAAAAAGAAACTGAAATTTAGGACAGAGATGGAAGCCGATCAAAATTAATCATGATATTGCAAAACCTCATCCAAGGATAAATTTGAAGAAATTTAAAAATACACACATATTTTCATATAACTATCCTTGCCTTAGCAGACAAATATGTTTTATGATGCACAAGAGGACTGCAAAATTGCTGGCCTTGTGCCTCACTTTCTAACCCATTTCAAGTGGGATATTTGCACAACAATCTCTGATTCTTGCCTTGAGTTCATAGATATCTCTTGATCTTGTTGTAAGAACTTAGCTCTTGATAAAATTCCTAAAAAAGAAATCACTTATCCTAACCATTGCCAGACTGAGATGCACCTCTGTTCTCAGACATTGAGCTATCGATAATATCAGTTTCACTGTAATTGAACAGAAATCTGCAAATAAAAATTAAAAGTAAAATGTATAGTTACTTTTGAGCAGAGGTGAAAATTGTGAGTGGGTATACATATGCCAACTTCTTAGTTTCCAGATTTTTTGTATGTTCAATATCTACCAATGAAGACATTACTATATACCTACTTCTCAAAACCCATTTTGATCACTTCTTTCAAGACACCCTGTATTTATTATTATCGAGACAGAATCATACAGAAACCAATTCTTGAAGACAGTTTTTTTTTGGAATCAAGCCAGGGAAATGTTTACCTGATCTCTTCGTAATAACTGTGATTGCTTCCTGTTGATCTGATTCTTCTTCAGGTTTCTAGGTTACGCTTCTTTTCTCTGGCTAAGATTGCATGGGGAAGCTCTCCGATTTGTATGCTCTGTACTTATGCTCCATTGACTGATTGCTTCATTTGTCTTCTCTATTGAAGTGTAGATGCTTAAACTCGTCCTGTACGTGGAGATCTTCATCTCCTTGATTCTGCTCAGCTGGTTGTAACCTCATTACACTGATGAAGGCTTGCATAATTCTGCAATCAGAAAAAAAAAGACTAGCATTCCAAGGGAAATTATGAATCACTACCACCTATATATTCTGCTTTTTACTTTGTAACTCAAGCAGTGGTGATGGTAAAATTAACTTACCTTGATGAAAATTCAAAAACAGGTCTGGTTAGTTACTCAATAGGATGATCAATCAAAAAAATTGGAAAAGTACAAATTTTCAAAAAAAGAATATGAATGTGGCTGGACATGAATTAAAGGGACTAATTTGGCATAAACTTTCGTTGTTAATTGAATCCCCCTACTAAAAACCTATTTAGGTAATGGGGGGGGGTAAATTTTCAAAAAACAAAAATACCATTTTCTGTACTCAATGAGGGAAGTGTGTATGCAAAATTTCAATTTCCCTACTAAGAACTCTTAGGGCTAGGCAAAGTCCTGACTAATATATGTGTAGATACAAATAAATGTCAGAACACATGAATAACCTAAACTCACCAACTGTGATAAAAGTGGTTCATTGTGTACAGTGGTGATTAAAAAAAACAGGTCTGGCTTGTCACTCAATAGAAACCGTCATGTGGCCAATATCTTCTAGCAGCATGCAGTGTTAGGGGGATAAATTTTAAAAAATGGTAAAAACAGTGATCAATGAATTAGTTGCTTCTGTTGCCTTTTGTTGGAAAGTGACCACTAAGAAAGCTTAAATTTAAAAAAAAAACTAGCATGAATGCTGCCAGTATAAACTAAGGACAAATTTAGTTTAGCTTAAAATTGCATTGCAAATTAGACCTCCTCCCACTGAAAAAACTTATCTAGGGAGGGAATTTTCCAAAGAAATTTTTAGACATAATGAGGAGTAAATGTTTAAATTTTCAGCTCTCTAGCTCTATTGGTAGGGCCTGTATGAGTGATATATAGTCAGCTGGCCAGATCATCTTAAAAACTGAAGAAACCTGTTGTCAGTTTTGGTGACAATTCTGGTTGATGGTTTTTAAAAGAAAACAAGGCAGAAGTTGCTTCTTGCTAAGTACCAACTACAGAATTTGAAAAACAATTAGTTGATACATCTCGATGTTTAGAAGAAGCTACTTGACCATGGACCACCTGCATTCAATAAATCAGCTGAAAGAAAATGCATCAGAATATAAACTACCACTCGCTGGAGCATTTATCAACTTCAAAAAAGCCTTTGACTCAGTGGAAATCCCTAAGATCATGAAGGCCATCACTTGACAAAGTGTAGATCCAGTATATGTTGAAGTGCTGAAACATATACATAATCACAGCAGCTCCTTTATCAGGCTACATAGAGACTTGGAACCCTTTCAGCACCAGAATGGGGTAAGACAAGGTGATACCAGCTCAGCCAAACTCTTCACAGCCTACCTTGAGATGATCTTCAGAAGAGTAGACTGGGAGAGTAAAGGAATTAAAATAGACGGCAAATATCTGGGCAACCTCAGATTTGCAGACGACATTGCCCTTTTTGCAGAGAACCGACACAACCTCCAACTAATGCTAGATGAACTATATAAAGAGAGCAAGAAAGTCGGCCTATACATGAACTTCAGCAAGAGGAAGATCATGTGCAACAACCATATTGGAGATAAAAATATTAAGATCAAAATGGAGGACACAGAACTGGAGAAAGTCGATTACTACATCTACCAAGGACGACGAATCTCCATGAGATCCTCAAAAGAAGAAGAAATCAAGCAAAGAATCACACTAGGATGGCAAGCCTTTGGCAGAGCAAGCTCAACTTTCAAAAACAGGAAGATCCCATTAATCCTAAAGAGAAGGGTGTATAACCAATGCATCCTCCCAATAGTCACTTATGGAGCTGAAACATGGAACCTAATCAAGAGACAGATCTAGAAATTGAGAACTATGCAATGTGCACATGAAAGATTATGCTGGGCCTCACATGGAGAGACCACAAGACAGCACTGTACATCCAGAAGAAGGCAGGAGTCAGGGACATCATAGAATCCATCAAAAATCTCAAATGGCTGTGAGCTGGCCATGTTGCAAGAATGGCTGACAACCAATGGACATCATGACTCACAACATGGATCCCAGAGATCACATGCGCAATTGAGGCTGACGGAGTATTAGATGGAGAGACGAGCTAGATAAATTCAGAAAGTACTGGCTCTGCGATGCCCACAATAGAGAAGTATGGCAAATCTTAGGAAAGGTCTATGTCCAATAACATACGTTGAAAGACTGATGATGATTATGATCAGAGCATTGCATGAAAACCTGTAAATTTAAGATACATCAAAGCTATAGAAATCAGGTTTTTATATTATTCCCTAAGTTATTCAGATCAGTACCGATCACCATGGTCCAGTGGGAGAGTGTCTGCCTCCAGTTCAGTAGACTATGGCTTAATTTACTACCGAGTTATACCAAATACTTTAAAGATAGTCTCTCTGCTAAGCAGCACGAGGATTAGTATTAAGGAACCTCTACCTGAAGCTTAATGTTTGCAGCTATATCATGTTCGATACACTGGTTCTAGTGAGATTGCTTGAATAAATGTCAAGCCTGGTCAGTACCTAGATAGGTGACCATTAGGAAACAAGAGGTGCCATAAGCAGAATGAAGCTTTGGCAAGAGGGTCTTACCAATGATTGCTGTGTGTACCTAAAGCCTCAACACCCTTGATTAGGGTATAAGGGGAGACCGATAATACATACGTTCAGATTAGTATCCCCACTTTATTTTAGCTGGTGCTTGTTCTGGCTTACCTTATATTGTTTGAAGTTCTAAGATGAGATATTTTTATTATTACATGAGTTATTTGAATGAGTATTGAATCCCCACAGCCACAATCACCCAGCCAAACAAACGACAAAAAAACATGGTGGCTAGGTACTCTCCCTTTTTCACACACCTATCCAACTGTGTCAGTGCTCTTCACATGAGTGCTACAGTAGCCTTTTCATAATCTGAAATTTATCTTTTATATTTTTAGAGGGGTGGTCGATTTACTATGATAATCCAAAAATGGATACAATTATTTCACCACTGCCAATGACGAGACATTTAAGATGTTTTGATGCTTGTGGAAAATCTTGGTTGGAATAAGACAGAGAGTGAGAGAGAGAGTATGTATATGGTCAGTGCTAGTTCTATTACATCCATTCCAGTTTGAAATTGACCATACCAGTCTGTCAATGCCTTTGTTCTTGAGAACTCAATGTATTTCCCTATTTGACCTTGTATCACTGTCCGAAGAGTAGGGTCAGCGGTTTAGTAAATTCTTGGGTGACAGAAAGATAAGTGTATAGAGTAGGGGTATAATGACAAAAATGAAACAACTGCGCCACAGTGATTCATTTTTAGACAGGCATAAAAATATCCTTATCCTTGTTGTTTTGACCACGGTTTTGACTAGTTTGCTCTCCTGGTTCTCTCAGTTGAGTTAAAATTCTGAGATGGACTATTTTCCTCATTTCATGAATTAATCGAGGTCACCAAATAAGAATTCCAACTGATACTGCTTGTTCACTTCACACAATTGCTCTTGGGAGATATATACGTCCACTTCTCCCCATGCTCTATCCTTCACCATATATCTTGAGAAAAATATCCTATTGCTGACATCCAAGAAAAGAGAGGATGGGGGGGGGCATTTTCCATGCCTATCTCATCTTAGCAGGCAGTAGCAGCAAAATAACTATTACCTTCCTCACACACACACCAACTTTGAACTTAGAAAACTTAGAGAAAATCTTTTTCTCTAAATGTATAAAAACTGTTTTGATTTTCACCAGAGATCAAGTGACAAGTCTCCTTAATACTCCATTATTTTCCTGAATAGTTTTTGACTTCAGCAGTGCATTCGTATGGTATATGGTCTTGATTCTCCTTGGATTTCCAGATCCTCAAACCTCACCCCTAGACACTTCAAGACTGTTCTCAGGGCTCCGACCACAATCGGTACTATAGTTCCTGTCACATTCTATAATGTTTTGAGTTTTCTTGCAAGATCAAGACACTTTTAACTTTCTGTCAGTTCCAATCTGCAGTCTACAAGTACAGCAAAATTCACTAAATGACAAGTTCTTTTTAATTCTTATTCATGACAACTAAATCCGGCCTCCTAGGATTGAGACATTCAGCATAATATTACAGCATTCTCCTCAGTATTATAAACTGTCCACCAAAAACTGTCAACATAGTTTGGTCAGTTTTTAAGTGGGTCTGGCTGTCTATGTATGTGTCATGCGCACAGGTTGCACCAATATAGCTAGAAGGCTGAAAATTTGAGCATTTACTCCTTATCATCACTACAAAAAACATTATGCATCTATATATTTCGAATAGAATTTTAATATAATATCACACAATTTATGATCATTTCTGTTGAATCATATATCCATTTCTTAATAACATAATTGTCTGTGATGAGAGAAATAAGTAGAGCAGATATAGACCGTGAATAAACAAAAAATGAGAATTTGGAGTTGAAACAGTTATTTGAGTCTTTGCATTACCAGTGGCTGTTTAGTTTGATGGTAAGAGCAACACTACATCGAAGCGGCCACCCTATTGGTCACAGGTTCGATTCTTGCAGCAGCCACATTTTCTTTAATTGTTTATTCATTACCAGTGGCTGTTTAGTTTGATGGTAAGAGCAACACTACATCGAAGCGGCCACCCTATTGGTCACAGGTTCGATTCTTGCAGCAGCCACATTTTCTTTAATTGTTTATTCTATTTACGTTATGTGGGCCAAATAATACATTAACTGTGTAATAACAGAAAATCATTTTGAATAGAGGTCCAATATACCATAACGCAATTTATAATCAAAATATATATATGTATATATACTGAAAAATGAACCCAAACAATGATAGTTTAAAACTCTAGATAATCATCATAAAAAAGTTTAGATGAATTACTTGTTGATTGGATAGGAAAGGTTTTTGCTTTTCTATTTCAGAAAAAAAGATGCATTCTACTTCTGATTGGTTAAAAAAGATGACTAATGAAATTCAATAACTTATAAGCTGTAAACCTGCTATTGATGATTATTTATGCTTGAACTAAAGATACCATCATGCTGTCTGCTATTCATACATCTATATAAGCGTGCAATTGTGCTTATTTATCATCACTAGTGAATATTTCTAGCCAGTATGTAATAGTCAATGATTTTGTTAAAATAATCACGTTTCCCTCTTTCAGTCGGAGGACATAAAAAGAGGACATTGCTATGAAGTAGCCGTAATCTAATATTCACCCCTTTATAAATCACTTTACTTCATGTTATAGGAAAAACATTGAAGATTTCTGGAAAGTACTCATTTTTTGTTCATTTCTTTCATGAATTGTAAGAGAATCTTTTCATATTCATGACTGAATCTTTCAATAGTATTTGCCTTCAATTTTTTCAGAGCTGTTACAGAATTATATTTTCCATCAATGCATTTACCACTGGAGGCAAAAAAAAGCAGTGAAGATATTGAGTAAATAAAACCTGCTTCTTGGTTGAGTTAGCAATGGAGCTGTTCAAGTCCAGCTAAAAAGAAAAGAAATCAGTCCTTGTAAATATAATGAAACTTGAATAATTACCTTTGAAATAACACATGGAAAAATATTTGCTAGTACTTTGGTATTAAATAACGGAATTATAAATTTTAAATTTTATGACTACCTTTTACCTCCATCTTAATTCATTAGTTGCTTTTTATCGCAGCTTTTACTCCAGCCAGTTATTCTTTGGCAGTGAGCAAACAATTTTAATGGGAAAATTGAAAATGAAAGTGAAAGTGAAAGTAAAAAAAAATGATACCTAGCTGTCACATGGGACAACGCAAAATGAGTCAGGCTAATGTTGGGCTCTTAATATCAATGACGGCTAGTCTAATGGGGCACATAAATTTCAAACCTTTTAGTCTATTTCTTTGCTTATAACAAATAACTTATTTTACTTCTTCCAATAAAATCAAACATTTTCTATGGTTTTACCTATTTTAGTGTTAACATGTAAAAATCTTTTATATGTGAGATGCAAAATTGATACAATGATAATAATAATAATAATAATACAAGGCTGGAGGAGCTTGGGATAAAAGGAAGGAGTGAGACTGTACAGACCATAGCACTGCAAAGAACCGCACGGATACTGAGGAAAGTACTAGAAATATAAAGTCTACGACCATTAATGTTAGCAGTGACCTAACAGAGGAGGAAGGAAAATGGAAGCGGAAATGTGAACCACAGAACTGGTGCGATAGGTGAGGGAGAGATGAGACGTGGGCTGAAGACTTGAGGAGACTTACTGTCACTCAGCCTTTAGCAATGACCACCGGGTAACTGGTGTGAAACGGTAAGCCACAGTATTGCTGTGGACTATGAGAGAGTGGAGAGGAGGGCTGGAGACTTGAGGAGACTTGCTGTCGCTCAATCTCCAGCAGTAACCACCAGGCAACAGGTGTGAAAATAATCATAATAATATTGATAACAATAATAATAACGATGATGATGAAGAAGGAAAATTTTCAATTTTATTCTTTTTTTAGATTTAAAATGGTCTCATTTTTCTTCTTTGTTTTAATTATTATGATAATAAATTCTTTTTCAAATAAATGGACATGTGTAAAAATCATAATCGAAGGATATAATTTTTCAGATGCTTTTATAGGATAATTCACTTGCTCGATATAAAATTAACAGAGAGAAGCTTGTGATCATAAGGATTCGAGTATAGGTTGCTACGGAAAATTTCTATGGATTGTCAAAACAGACATTTGATGTAACTACCATTGTTACAATAACATAAACAGTGGGCTATGGTTCAATCCAGTACCAGTTCATACCAAAGACCTCCCTAATAACCACTCAGCACAAGGTCTAGGATTGAGGAACCTCTCCTAAAGGCTGAGGTGTTATGGCCAAATCAGGTTGGATATATCAGTTCTTGTGAGGTCATCGGTTAAGCTTTTCAAGCATGGTCTGTATCTGGATGGGTGACCATTGGAGAATGCTTCATGCCATGAGCAGAGCAAAGCTTCAACAAGCCTGGCAAGCCAGAAGTGGGTCATACTAACAATTGCCTGTGTGTACTGATGAGGGTGTATGTGGAGAATAATGATGCATGCATATATTTCCCTTTTCCTCCTCTTTCTCTCTTCATTCTTTCTTCTTTCTGTTCTCTTTCCTCTGCCTCCACTACATCATCTCTTTCTCTTGCCTTTTTCCCGAACTCACTCTTCCTTGCCTTCTATATTTCTCAAATGTCTCCTCTCACTTTCTCACTTGATTTCTCTCTTTCTTTGTTTTCTTTCTTTCTCTTTCTCCCTTGCCCTCTATGCCTGTCTGTCTCTCTCTCTTTTGTCTTCACCTTCTCTCTTTTTCCCAAGCCTTCTCACTTTCTCTCTTCGTTGTCTTCTTTTTCTCTCTGTTTCATTCTTGTCTTCTTTCTGTCTGCCAGTGTTTCTCTCTATTTCTCTCACTTTTTCTCTCTCTCTCTCTCTCTCCCTTGTCTTCTTTCTCTTTCTGCTAGCTTTCTTCCTTTTTCTCTCTAGCCTTCTATCTCTTTCTTTTCTTTCTTTCCTTATTCCGTTTCTCTCTCTTTCTCTCTAGACATCTTCCTCTCTCAAATGCTGGGTAATTTTTAATCTGGAAAGTATTTGATTATTTTTATTGGTTGCATCTATCAATCACACATCAATAGGTCATCATTTTATTCAAATAAAGCATGCTCCTTCTGCTCACAATGGCCTTATTACCAAAAAAACTAAGAAAAAATTAAACAGATCTCATTGGTGAGTGGCAGCTGAAGGCAGAAATCTATCATTTGCTGATGGCATACCACCAAAAACCCATCTGATTTGTTTTGATGAAAATTGCAAATTTTTTACCAGAAAATCATGCTTCATTATCTAAGTAAGGAAGGAAAGATAAAGTTGTTCAAACTTTTGATAAGTTTTTCTTAATCTGATTTTCATGATCCAATTAGTAAAAGACATATAAGGCTTAAGTTGTCTAAATTTCTCATGCCATTATCATTCATTTTTAACCAGTTTTTCTTTCATATCATTGTTATTATTCAAGTTGTATCATTAGTTTTAATAGTGTTATGTTGTCTGAATTTCTCTGAGGAGGTATTTTTATCATTATCAGTTTTTAACTAGATATTTCTTTCATCACGTTTTTAGTCCTTAAGTCTTAAGATGTCTCAATTTGTTTGATGGAGCATTGTTATTATAATAGGTTTTTGATTTGTTGTTCTTTCAATTGCTTTTTATCAATATGTATAGGTTGTTTCAGAGTGAACAGCTATTAACTGAGCAAGATAGATCAGAAACATAAAAGAAACCATTGACCAGATTTTGGATCATATTCCCTTAGAAACCTCTCTGATATGAACAGTGTCTCACAAATTAGGCTCTATCATTCAGATTTAATCATAGAGATACATACTTCATCATTTCCGCA